>VXBL01008568.1:3314704-3330639 GCA_013400195.1 Aramus guarauna
GCTTACTTGGTTTAACTTTGGTTTTGCAAAAGTCTTGGCTTCTAACATGTATAACTCATAAAGTCACTCCTGTATCAGGAACTGCCACAGTCTCTATGCATGCCTTCACTACTGGGGAGGTGGGGGCAAAAAAACATGTAAGCCTACTGCCCTCCTACCCTTTCCTGTCACCATATCTTGAGGTGCTTTATTGAATAAGAGTTATTTTATGACAGGAAAGGCAAAAATGCTTCCATTTCATGGTTGGTTTTCAGTTACTCTTTTTATGTTCTATCCCTTTTATCCACGCTCTTCTGTGTCACTATCTTGGCAGTTGTTCTGCTTTGGGTCAGGCAAGCATCTCAAGAGACTACAGTTCAAGTGTGCCCAAAAAGGAAAAAAATGAGTGTCTTTAATATGAGTGAAAACCTTTGTTTTTTTCTTTTTTCTTTTTTTTTTTTTTTTTTTTTTCTTTTTTTTTTTAACTTTTTATTTCAGTCATAGANATACAATCCTTCACAGCCTCGTTATGTGCGTAATGTATGGAAGACAGTATACTCTAGTTGAAAGGGAAAGACAGATGCAGTTGGCCAAGTCAGAAGTAGCATAAACTGGAAATAATAAATACATCTGTCATGTGAGCAAAGCTTTGTGGGACAATGTATTCTAAGTTATAGAGAAGATGCTTTCTCTAATGGTTTGCTCTAATTCTATATCATGGTAAATTAAAAGTATAATGAATCTTAATTTTGTATCTGTAGGCTATTCTGAATTACAAAGTAGGGAAGGAAGGCAGAAAAAAACCCCCAAAACAACCCCTTCCTTAGTTCTTCAGGATGTTTGGGTTTTTGGTCGTGTCGTCCCTGTCGTGTTTGTCCCCCCGTCCGTGTCCGTCGTGTCCCCGTCCCCCGTTATACACNATTATAAACTTTAAATTCAGGACATGACAGGATTCAATTTCAAGTTTCAGTGGGATTTTTTTCTTTCTCAAAACAAATTAATTGACCTATTGAAAGTTGAAAGCTATTTGTTATTCCCAAATTCCCTGTTGGTTCTAAATGTCCCAATGATTTTCTCAGTTTTCTTGGCAGTTAGGGATATATGTAAATAATTGGTAATAAAAGGAAAAGATTGCAATGGGTAATGGGAATTACATATATTCCCATTTAATTCAGGGAGTATAACATAAAGAATATATTTACCTAGAGCTTTTAGAATACTCTTATATACACCAAACAAGTTAATCTAATTTCTCTGTAGTCATTATAACCAACTTTTATCAATGGGTTGAGTGAATAGTCATGACTACCTCATAGCTGACACATCTTTCCATGCACAATAATATAAATTTTGGAATTCACGGCTCAGCATTCACCCCATATAATTCAGATCTGGTGGACAGAAAAACTTCAACACAGTATTTTGTTGTAATTGTGGACCATCTTTTCAATTATATTTTTACATCTAATCTATGAATAGGGTCAATTACTTCTGATCATCTATAGCGCAACCTAGAAATACAGATAAGGAAAATATAAAGAACATATTAGAAAATAACCTAACAAATTGTTAGTGTTCAGATTGTAGTTTACCAATGAGTATCAAAAAACCCCCAAACACTGAACAAGATTAGGAAAAAGCAAAGATACTTTAAAGATATCTTTTCTTCTGTACTTTCCCAAGAAGAAATAGCAGGGATTGTCCAACTCCAATGTATTTGAAGTAATTGATGAAGAACAGTTTTCCAGGCGATTACTTTTAATGTCTGTATCTCAGGGGATAATGGTATTTGAGCCTCAGGCCAGGTAATCGTATCTTTTGCTGTCTGCATTAGAAATAATGCTTAGATTCATGTGGTTAATTCTATAGTTCTTGCTCCCTTTGTAATATTCTGCATCATAGCAGAAATATGTTTGAATAAGTATGTTTTATTTTGTATTTTTTATAAATTTATTTTAGAGTAAATATACCTTAGTATGTGTAAAGAGATAAACTAATCAGAACATTGTATCTGGTGCTAAAGGGCAACAGAAGTGTGTGTGAGTGGAGACAGATAAGCTTGTGCACCTTTGAAAATTTTTAAAGCCACCATGTTTGGGTGTTTGTTTTTTTTTTATATTAGAAAATTATTTCTGGCCTGCCCCTAAAAATGCTGCGTTAATGAGATCACACATAGCAGCAGGAAGCTCAAATCTGAGTTGAAAAGCAAAAAGATGGTATGATTTGCTTAAAATTGTTCTACCATCTTTCTTGCGCTAATGGTTGAATGACTTTTTAGAGAAAGGAGCCTTAGCAGCTTAATTCTACAGCTCTGTACTCTGTAGCAAGGCCAGCTAGCAATCCATTCAGTAATCCCTGCACAGGAGAACTGCTTTAGGGATGTGACATGTCCCAGCAGCCACCCCAGCAGATGAGAGCAGTCAGGAAGTAATAAGCCTCTACTATTCAGGGTCAATGATTTATTGACCCTAGAAATAATGTACAAGATAAATGAAATCTGCCTTTCTATATATTGTATTAATAATAAAATGGATGTTTTGCAAAATATCAGTAGCTGTGTTTCTGATACCTGTAGCACCTTCCAGGAGATGTAAGATCAGATTTATGGGTGGACAATCATCAACCTCTCAGGTTTTGTGTTTGTTTTTCTAAAGTAGATTTTCCTTTTTCAATTTGTGTAACTTAGGCAGCATGCAAGGACACATGGTTATGCAGATATACATAGGTAATATCAATAGATGTGCACTTCTTCTCTGCTTGGAAAAAATCTGTAACCAGCATTCTGTTTATAAAGCTGATAAAACATTGCAAAGTGAAAAAGGTTTGTAACATGTAACAGTGGTGAGTTATGGGAGGTTCACCTATTGCAGTGTGTGCATACATCTAAAAAAAAGCTTCACGCTTTAGCAGAGCCAACAGTGTTTAGGTTCATCTGTTTTTTGGTGCTTTGGGAAGACTATAAATGAAGAGTTAATTGAACAACAACAAAATACGTATCAAGACAATCCCACAACCTATTTTTCTATAATTGTTTTTTCTCTTAAGAGAACATTACCTCTCTCACAGATGGTCGGAGTGATGCATTTGGGGAAATCAGCCAAACTTGGCTTTCTTCCTGGTCTCTGTGCTTAGTAACTGCAGCATTTAACCCCAGAAGTATTATTTAACTTTGCTCCAGATACCATTTTAATCAACAATACTAGGCTTCACAGTTGGAAAACTCCTTTTAAGGTCTCTGAACACGATTTTATTATTTTTTAGTGTTTTGCACTTATGGAAACAAACTCTGCCAAAGTAAAGTTTGTTTACTTTCAAATCACTTGAAAAGGGATTCCTGAAATATGACTTGTAGAAAGGTTTAATGAATCATGTAAATGTCATATTACTAGGAAATGATCTTCCAACAATGAAATTGGTGATGTGAAAGAAAAAAAAATTACTCCCACCTCATGCATAGGAAAGAAGATATGTTGAACAGTTGAAACAGTCATGTAGAAGCTGGGTGATGTGACTGTTAGGCTGAATTCCTTCTCTGAGACTAAAATCCAGGACTTAGTCTCTCTGTGTTGTAGTACCTTATGCCTATAATAGTATTTTCATATCAAGTGGCTTTGGTATAAACTCAAATGTGCAAGAATGGTGAGCGTGGAATTGAATAAGGACAGCTTAATACTTCATACGTGTCTGTGTGGTTGCGGTGGGGCAATGGAAGTTGTACATGGTTCAGGGTACTCATTCCTCTCTGCCCTCAGGCAGAGTGATCCTCTTCAGTCTGATGCATCCCAGTGACCGGGAGCTGGGGGGCAGGAAGCAAGTTGCGAGTCAGGCAGAATAAAGGAGCTTGATATCTAACCTATGCTTTTTACCCTCTCTTTAACACTTGTGAAGGCTCAGAGCTTCCATGAAGGTTGTACAAATACCATTGTCAGAATAGTATGAAACTGCTACTGAAACAATGATGTTTGGTGTGACAGCTTACTCAGTACAAGCTGAGCTCTTCTAACATGTATGGAAAATTATCCTCTTGTTACTCTTGAGAAGAGCTTCTGTGATATTTCAGATGACCTGTGGTTTTGGGGTTTTACCGCAGTGTTGTTCTGTACCTCGAAAGCTGAGTTTCTTCAGAAAGACCTTTGCTCTTTTTCCAGTCACTGCTTTTGTGGAGATTATTCCCTTTCTCACTGCTTCCAGGTGAGCTGGGCTTCAATGCTGCAGGATGCTTTGGTTTTGGCTCCAAGCCCAGCATCTCAGCACATTCCTCTTAATGGAGTTGAATTTTTCTGTCTCTGCCTGCTTTTCTCTTTGCTCTCTGTCTTTTAGTCCAAGCAAAATTTTATTTTTATGATAATGATAAGCAGGCCAGCCCTCCTCCTGTACAACTAGAAATTACTTCCAACTCTGCTTTGCCTCCCCTCTGTGGAGCTGAGATTAAGCTAATTCTGATTCTGTCCCATTGCAACATAGGCAGGAATAGGGACCCTAGAAAGGCAGAAAATATTTTAGCAATATTTGAGCCATAAAAATTTATTTTTTTAAGAAACATTTTCTTCAGATAAAACTAGATTTACTTTTTTGAAAAGTTAAATATAGATATTTTTTAAGGTGCTAAAAAATAATCTGTTTAAAAAAAATGTCTTGCCAAGAAAAGGAATTTTTTTAAAAAACCCACACACATTAACTAGCTCCTAATACTCAGTCAACTGCCAGGAGCAGTTAGAGCTACTTGTATTAACTCTTCAAGCATTTTCCAACACACCCACCATTTTTCCAGAAAATGAAAAATTCTATTTCCTCGCAGAACTGCGTTCCTTTCTGAACACTTCAAACTGTGGACAGGTCTCCTTTACCAGAATGGGTGGAAGCAACCTTTCCCACATGCCACGTGTTATCGCTCTCTGGCAGTTGACAGCAGAGCTTTTTATGTTTGTTCTCCTTAATCTATTTGAGTACAAAGATCTGGTTTAGTGAAAGTGAGCTCTTTTTAAACTGCTTAAAATAACCTGCTTGTTACAGATTAAGAGGTTATGGAACACACAGACGAGCCGTTCTCTGGCAAATACAAGGGAGTGTTACTCTGATCTGGAGTGGCAAGGCAAGTGTCTGTCCCACTGGAAAAGCTGCTTGCATGGCTGTTCATCTGTTAACACCTCTGCTGGCAATTATCCAGTAGTTACTGAGGGAAGAGACTGTTTGTTTATTTAGAAAGCAGAGTGTGTGTTATGAAAAAGGATCTTAGGTATAACTGTCCAGTAGCTGAAGCAATTAACTGTAGTTAGATATACTATAAAGGAAGTTTGTGCAGAATGCAAATGTAAATATTGTTAAGGCAACCAAATGTTAAATGAAATAGTCTATTTTAATGGATTAAAAATAAATGCCTTGCTGTAGAGATAATCTTTAAATGTTAAGTTTCATAGCTTAGTTTATTTCAGAGTAGCTGTAATATATATTTACAGGAAAGTTTATGATTTGTTCATAATGAACAATTCTGCTTCTAATTTTCAGATCTCTATTAAAAAAAGAACAAAAAAGAAACAAAACAATTCTGTCAATTAATTGCTTTTATTCAATTACAATTATAATAATAATAGTGCTTAATGCCAACTTCCTAAAGGCCGGTATGATTTAGTCATTACCTATTTAGAGTACTGTATTAGGTTTTCGGGACAAGATTTTGGTAGTGGGAGGGCTACAGGGGTGGCTTCTGTGAGAAGCTTCCCCTGTGCCTGATAGAGCCAATGCCAGCTGGCTCCAAGATGGGCCCATTGCTGGCCAAGACCATCAGCGATGGTGGTAGCACCTCTGAGATAATGTATTTAGGAAGTGGGGGGACAACGACAACACCACCAAGTGCAACTGCAGCCAGAGAGAGACGTGAGAAGATGTGAGAGGAACAACTCTGCAGACACCAAGGTCAGTGCAGAAGGGGAGGGGGAGGAGGTGCTCCAGGTGCCAGAGCAGAGATTCCCATGTAGCCCATGGTGAAGACCATGGTGAGGCAGGCTGTCCCCCTGCAGCCCATGGAAGTTAATGGTGGTTGAAAGCGTGAGGAGTCCTCCCTCTGAGGAGGAAGAGCGACAGAGATGTGTGATGAACTGACCGCAACCCCCATTCCTAAACTTGGAATCAAAACAGTGTGTCCAACTGGTGTCAGCATCCCTCTGAGTTTTAGTGACTATTTAGCAACTATGAGGTAATTTCTTCAAGAGATGGCTAGGAATGGGTAGAATGATGAGAGATCCAGCTCCGTTGATCTGTGCATAGAAACATGAAGCTTCATTCATCTGTGCCTTCATAGGAGTTTCTTGTGTTCGCTCTCTTACCTCTTCCCCACATGTAGCTCTCTTGCTTTGCCTCTGTATCACTCAGAGTCTTAGAGGTCCTACTTCTGCTGGGTCTAGGGAATATTTCAGGCTCCTGCCAGGAGCAATAGCTTCTTCTAGTTCCAGTTTCTAGTACTTTTAAAAGACAAGAAATAACTTTTTTTTTTTTTCTGGGATAATCTGGAAAAATTAGGACCTCCATAATCAGAAACAATTTCATTTGGCTGAAAGTTTTAAAGCAAAACTCACTGGGCTTAAAGCTGAAGACAGGCAGCTCTGTAAGAATTTTTTGTTTATTGTGGTTTTTTGCTCTTTGTAAAATGACAGACTCAAGTGGTTTCACCACATCAGGTTGGCTTGGTATTTTAAGGGGGTTTTAGAAGTTTGTTCATGCCCTCTGATAGCTTTATTGTGGAAGACACATTTATACTTGCTGAGGAAAAAAATGAACACACTAATTAACAATAATGTGTATACACTTTCTTTTCAGTTGGATATCTTCTTCATTTTTAAACTAGGGACAGTTGAGCTGTCTTACAGTGAAACTATCATTTTTGCAAAGAATAGCTCCACTATAAGCAGGGGTTTACCATGACTGGATTTTTCTTCAGTGTACTCCAGATGATGGAGTTATGGGCAGACTGCATATGGATGAACTTTTTCTGAAATACAGACTCTTCACCTCTCTGGGGAAAGAAAAGACCCTAAGGACAAAATGGACTTAGGTTTATTACTTGGTGGTAGCAGACAGGTGAGAGACTGAAGTGCCATGTTCCTTACAACCTAGCTGGAAGTGGAAGAAATATGTACAGAAGAAGTTAGGAACATGGTTGGAGATCTCTGTTAAACTTTCTGACTTTTTTCCTATGAGCTGCAGAAAGTAACTGTAGTCCTAGTTTGAGTTGCATCTGAGAGCCTTGTGTCCTGTGACATACCTGTTTGTTTAGAGATTTCTCTACTCTGCCTATCATCACCCAAGAGAAGGAACAAAAGACAAGATTCAGAAACCAAGGAAGTTCTTGTATTATCTCAAGGTTGAACATGGAGAAGAAAAACAAGTGAAATGTGCAATTCTCTTGTTTTTTTACTGAATTGTTCTTTTTTACAAAAATAATACAAAATTCATAAAGAAATTTAACTCTCTAGAAGCTGCATAACAAAGCAATTTGGCCTGAATATAATGGCAAATAAAGTATGAAAATCCCTTTTTTGTAAACACAGATTTTAATTAAGAAGAAGGAGGTCTGCTTCAGAGCCAGATTATTATTTCCAGGTCAGCACACAGCCAAGAGTTTTAATTGGTCTAGAAAGAATCAAGAACATGGGATGATTTATCAAAATTACGGGGGGGGGGGAATAGATACATAGATTTTTTTGGTCATCTAGGAAAATACAATTAACACGTTTGTCAGATAGCATACATGTATTACTCTTCAGGGCATCAAGTAGTTGTTCTTGTATTAAACATATTTTCTCGTATCATTTTCAAATAAAAAGAATGTGGGATTTTTTTTCCCTTTTGGTTCTAATTCTTTTACTAACACAGTTTACTCCGCTGGGTTTTTACATGTGTATTCTAGTGTATGGTCACTTTTTAAACTTCTGCTCTGCCTTTATTACATTTCTTTTTCCACCTACCATACTTTTATATTTTTCTTTGTAGTCACTTAACCTTTTTCAGTTTGTCGCCTTTTCACCTCTCTATATCTCCCCCCTTTTGTCTTGCTTTGTTTTTCCTTTTTTTCAATCATTTCATTTACTTTGATTCATTTTGTTTGCTAGCAATTGTATATTGGTTTTGCTAATATATATGCTCAGCTTTTTGGGGTTTTATCACCATGACTTTCACATTAATCTTGTGATAGTCTTAATTTCTTTTAACTAATTGCAAGGGTTTGAAAATTTTCCTAAGGTCATTGTACACTTAATTATTTCAAGATTATTTGAGCAGTTTCTGAAGTTAGTAAAAAAAAACTTGAATAGACAATAAGAAAACTTCTGTTATTTCTTAGTAAAGATCTACTTTGTGGGCTATTTATGCCAGATTTTGGCAGATTTGCTGTCACTAGGAACATTAATCTACTATGTCATGTGACATACTTTTTTACTATTTCATGTCTTAGAAAAAAATTGTCATGTAGCTCTATTTTCTTCAGTTGCTGTCAGAAAGTAGTAATGGAAATGAGCCTGTAAGCAGTCCTCATTGGGAAGACTGTAGCTGAATTAGCAGCGTGGTCAGTACATCTTAGAGGTTTAAGTTGCAGTTTTCTCCATTATTTGCTGCTCAGCTTTTAAAGCATAGTGCAGTGCTAATAGAGAATAAAGATTAGTGTGATGTGAAGTGATTTTTACACAGTACTGCTTTATCTCTTTCTGCTTTGGGTTTTTTTAGTTTGTTTTTAAACGTGATAGTTACCATTTTCGTTCATTGTAGGCACTTGATACTTTGCCATTGCGGTGCATATTTAACTTGGAAAGCGGGAGTTGCCTGCTCATTCTTTTAGAAAAGAATGGAAACCTCTGTTTGCAAACATAAGCCGTGTTGTTCTGCATCTGTTAAATACGTTACTTCCCACCAGCATAAGAAAACCTCCCCTGTAATCTGTCTGATTGCTTGGGTGATGGAGGTGTTCTCCAGTCCTTTCCAGCACAATGTCAGCCAAGTTAGCTTAAACAGATCCCCACCACTTGAAGCTGAGGTCTGTCATTTGACTGATGAAGAGTCAATGCACTCACCTTTTCAGTTGTCTCTGCTGGATAGCAGCAGTAATGTTTGGCAGAAGTGAGGTAGCAAGCACATTGCATGCTACCCCTTCAGCCTCTCCTGTGCTCCAGTTGAGCTGGTGTTGCTTGTATTGAGAGGATGATATCTTTGTCCTGACACCAACAGAAAGTACAAATTAATGGACAGAGGAAATGTGCTAAATATAGTTTACAGACCCAATGTCAGCTAAGTCCTCTCTTGCCACCATTGAAAATACAGAAGTTCAGTGATTATTTTTTTTCGTGTAGGAAACAAGGAGACACACCCTTAAATGCACATCCTGTAGGATTTAAAAGTTTTATTCTACACACTTACTTTAAAAGGTGCAGACTTCACATAAAGTTACAGAGTTAACTAACATTATTGTGGCTTGCAGTTAGAGGTCAAATAATTGGCTTTTCTGAACAGATATAAGCAATTTTAATTACAGAATTCAAAGAGCAAGGAATTCTCCAGAGTCATTTGCCCAGTATAGAGTAGAATGCAGGGTAAAGTATTGAAAGTTATTAAAGTGTTTTGGTTACTGAATGTGTAATGAGAAATGGTAGGTACTGGCCTTATAGTTTGTATATGCAGAGAAAAGTAGAGATATATTTTTATATATTTATATGGCTGTGTGTTTACAATATGGTGGTTTAGAAATAGATCCAGAAATGGCAGATCTACATTTATGTAGGGCAGATCCAAATAAAAGAGGAAGGGATTTTTTTTTTTTGTCTCCGGAAAAGGATGGCTTAAATAATTTATCACATTTTGGTTCTTGAAAGGGCCAATAATTGCATATCTATTGTCTTAGCTATATGTGTATACAACTTCAATCTGAAATGCTGCAGCTTTTAAGAATAAAAGAAGATAAACTATACTGTGTTTATCTTCTGTAAATGAACAAAAAACTTTGTCCTCTTAACCACATACCTTACCCTGTTTTTTCTGGGAAACATTTTGGTTCATATAATACACAATTTTCTGTAAAAACATTCAAGGGACAGCTCCTCAGTCACTAAAACCACATTATTTTACATCTGACCCCGAAGAGGTGGTGAATTATGGCATGAAGTTTAGCACTTTTTTTTTTTTCCTATGGATTGATCCAGGGAAGATGTTTCAATGTGTCACATGAAACTAGCATTTCTCCTTAGTTCTTGCTTTGCTAAATCTTATTACAAATGTGTGTGCCAGATAATCAGTTTGCATGCCAGAAGAGGTAGGAAGACTATAGATGGCAGCAGTAGATGTTGTCTTTAATCTTCCTTTTTGCTGATCCAAACCTAGGATGCCTGAGAACTTCGTACTTCTCAGAGAAAGCTTTGTGCCATCTTGAACTTCAGTTCCGCCATGTTCAGTGTGCCGCCATGAGTGGCAGTATTGAATGTACTGTTGTACACCCAGAATCTGCTTGTGAGTGTTCCTGTTGTGGGGCAGCATATGTGTTTTAGATTTGTATCCTTGTACTGATGCTACTGATGTTACAGTAAAACATATTCAGTACTTAGATTTTTACTGGGAATCACTCGACAAATTGTAGTAGAGCACTTGTCTCAATTCCTTTGGCAGTATTTTTGTCTCTACACATCTGTCTAGTTGTGTTTAAGAACTAGCTGCTACTTTATCTCCATTTAGGCCAGGATGACAAACTATTAATTCACTGGATAAGCTGCTGTTTGGTACAGAGAAATTGCTGTCAATTCCTATGTGTACTCTGGCACAGTATCCCACACTGTGGAAGGAAGTTTCCTGTATGCAGGTACTCTGGTATTACCAGCAGTTTCTCCATTATGTCCAAAATTATGGGAAGAGATTGTCCAGTGTCTAAACCGTTGCTTGAGAGAGGCTGTACTGCTGTGGAAGGAGGCCGCAGCTCCCTTACAGAGGCTACTGCCTTACATTCCCTTCTGCCTGCCTGGGAAGTGCGTTCTGGACTTGAGGCAAGTCAGCTGCCAGAGGTGTTGGAAGCTTTTGAGATGATTGTGACCGGCTTCCTTACTGGTAGTGGACTTCAAATGTGTCTGATCCAGTTAGACCAAGGCTATTGCTGACTTAAATCTATAGCACCAGTTGGAGAGAATTACTGAGTCACTCTTAACACCCATCTTGAATTACACATATTTGATAGGAGCAAGGTGTCCAAAGAGACAAGGAGAAATTCTCTCAGCTTTATGTAGCATAAGTAAACTGAGCACAATACACATGTAGGAACTGCCTGTAAATACTTTCAGATACAATTAACTTTCTGTGCAAGTAGCTAATACAGTTGTTACCTGGGTTTAAGCACTCATGAGGAGATCCATGTAGTTCTGAAAGGAAGAACTAGGATTTTCAATGAAATAAGATAATGGTATTTTGACAGTTCTCCATTGTAAAATGTTTTTCATTCTAAAGATGAAATCCCAGCTTCTTCATCAATTGCAAAGCTCCTATATGTCACACTAGAGACAAAGTTTTACTTGAGAAACCTGTAATTTGGAGACACTCTTTCATAACGATGAAAACATCCTTAATTACAACTTTCATGTTATTTCTGTTATATTAAGAGCTTGTAAAAATCATATAGCATTGGCATTGCTACTTAAAAGTATCCTAAGGTAACTAGACAGTCCTGCAGGATATGTCATAACAGAAATTCTCTGTTTGCCAGCTCCTGCCACAGCTGTTACTATTTTCACTTTTTAAATTTTTTTTTCTTTCTCCCACTGGTCTTTAAGTAATGTGCTTCTCTGTTGCACCTTCAAATTAAAGTTAGTAAGGTAAAGCATACTAGAGTTTTAAATGTTCTCCTGCTATGCTTGCTGGATATACTCTGTTCTGATCAGAGAGCAAAAGTGATGATGCCAACTATCTTGGCAGGCTTTACTCAGCCAGGTGTGATTACATGTGGATTTAAATTTACTTTCTGGAAGAATGTATCTGGCCAATATTAAATTGAAGTAGGAGGTGCTAAATCATATGGAAAATTTCAGTCACTTCTGTTTTGATACATTTGCGTACAAGATGAAAATAAAATATCTTTTGAAAGAAACAATAATTACTCAGTTTTAAGATTCAAATACCTTTCCAAATATATGTAAAAGGAAATATATCTATAGGAAACAAATTTGAAGGTAGTATGCATGATTATTATACACACACCCCTTTTTTTATATATATCTGGCTCCCAAAGTGTAAAATTTTGATTTTTAAAGGAGCTATCCAGATATACATGCTAGACAGGCAATCTCTATGTGAATTCTCATATTGTATGAATCGTTATACTATCTGCTATCCATTTCTTTACAGCTGTCCTTTGTTTCTTGCTATTCCTGTCAAAGAGAAAACCCACCATTGAACAGTCCTTACTCACCTGAGTAATCCACTGGGAGGCATAAAGATATTTTTGAAGGATTTAGCTCTTAAATCTTGACTGCTGGGAAGATCAGTTTTGGGGGTTAGGGATTTTTGTGTGTGGTTTTCTTTTTTCTTTTCTTTTTTTTTGTTTGTTTTTGCTTTGTCTAATGAATGAACTTTTCCAAATATTAAGAACTATGTATAAAGAGTTGCTGTGAATAAGGCTTTTTTACTTGAAGCATGTTGTCTTTGTGGTGTCTCATGCAAGCTATAAGGATTTCCTTTGTCTCTTCTCTTTTTATAGCACATAGTGTGATTAAGGACTCGGTACAAATAAAGAGGTTGTGGCATGACTTAGAATTTATTGCATTTATTAAAGTATTCCAAACTCAAACTTTTAAAAATAGTGATATCAATTTCAGATATTTAAGGGGATAAGTACCTAGTGAGGATTTAGGGTAAGGTTGATTGAGGAAATAAATCTACTTTCTGAATGTCTACAAAGAAAAATCAAACGAGAAATTCAGTATCAAAAACATCAAAGACAATAATGCATTTGCTTTCATCTCCAATGTGTGCTTGCACTTCAAAGAAAAGCAAAATGCTCACCCTTCCGCCAGTACCCCCGAAGGAGGCTGAGCCTATAGTTGAAGATAAGTCTCCATCACTTCTTTGAGAGAGAACAGGGAAAATATAAGTATAATTTTGCACAGGAAAAAAAGCAGCTTTACACTATTTCTTCCACCGTAATGGTTATAGGACATTTCCAGCACTCAAGAATCCTCTTGCTTCATTAAGATATGCAAGTAATTATGTACCCCTCAAACCTTGTTGCTCACTTAAAAATTTTATTGTCTTTTTTTATCTCTGAAATCTAAGGATAAGGCACTGTTCTCTGAGGTAAAGTAATATTCTTCATCCTAATTATCACTTTTGCAAAATGTGCTGATTACACACATTTGAACATGTACATTTGCTCACTCATATCCTCCCATACTTTTTATCTTGGAATTGATGATATTAGATTTAAATCTATAAAGTCATTTTGTATTAACAACTGTGTGAGGGACATGTTCAGTTACTCCGGCAATGCGAGGAGGAGGAGAGAGGTAAACCAACCCGTAACGCTTGTCTAAACAATTTGCAGTGAAACCAGCAAATTTTAGGGCTGACCATGCTATAGAAAATCATGCATGTAATGATTCCCCAAATTTAGGTACCTGATACAGCTGTCTTGATTGTCAGTGAAAATCTGGTTCAAAAACAATCCCCAGAAATTAAGAGGGGAAAAAAAATCAGAACATTTCCCTTCTATACTTGCTTTGGGTAATTTTATTTTTCAGGCAAAGGTTATTGCTAAAGATATGCAGTAAAATGAAAGCATGAAAATATCATAACTTTTATTTCTTTGAATGAGAACAGGTTTAAAATGGTTGTTGAAATGAGACTAAATCCAGTTTTGGCTTTTTCTCCATGCTGCTTTAGCTCAGTTTCAAAGCTATCACTGATCAGGAAGCTTGACAGGCACAGTGTTTGCAAATCCTCACCAATGAGCAATAACAAGATTTAAAAGTGAAACCTCTCAATAGAGTGAGTTTGCTCAGTCAGCTTTATAAATTCAGTTCTTTAACCATCTGCAAGCTAGGCTTATTTTGTCTATATCAGATCTAAATCCTACACCAATAGGAGAGTGGGAGCTTAGTGAATATCATCACATAAAATAATCGTCCACGCATTCATAGTTTTTTTTCATAAAATACCAATCAGCTGAAAAGGAATTTATAACACAGTAAACTGACCAGGTTGCTTTTAAATGAGGGTCCATAGGAATAGAAATATTTGGAAGTCCCTTTAATAGGGAAATGTATCTTTAGCCTTTGTTCCTTGTCCTTCTGTCGCAATGAATAGATGAGAAGTTTAATCATTGGGCATTAACATTCTCCTTGCAGAATGTACGTGGCCTGAACTGGAACCTTGTAGTCTGGTTGACAGACCAGTAAGGCAAGCTACAAATAAGGTGGTGATTTTCAAAACCAAATTACAGTAATAAACAGGCCTTTAAGCACAGAAGATTTTTTTATGTGATATTTCAGTCACTGGTAGATTTTAGTATTTTGGCAATGAAGAATTTTTTCATTTTTTTTTTCACCAGAGATCATTCCTCTGTTAGGAATCCAGGAAACTTTTGACAGTATCAAATCATTTGCCCGTGATGCCATTTCTGAAAAAACAGCGAACACAGAACAGTATTGATGCAAACTCTTGTATAGTGCTGATGTATTTTGTTAGGCACTCTTGCCATTGTATGAATGCATAGATTCATAGATGTATTTCATATTAATCAGTATTTCTCATTAGATGAACCATTATGACCAACTGTCATGGTGGCACCATTTCAAGCAGCAGCTTGAAATGTTATTTCTGTGACTGTTTGGACCTGTGTGTTTTGCAAGAGAGAAGGAACTTGTTGTTTCCTTTTCGTCAAACTTGCTGCTTATGGCCATTTGCATTCTACCCAAAAGGAACAAGAAGTCCTTTACTCACTTTTCAGTCTGTGAATTTTTCTAGTTTCTACTGCATAGGTGAGATTATGGAATGGCTTGGTTCAGATACTGTAGCTTTATATCATTACAATTTAGATTATTTTCTAGTTTGGGTAATATGGGGTTATAGAGCACCAGTCCATATGGTAATTAGGTGTAATTAGCTGGAGAATTGTCATGAGACTGAGGTATTTGAAAACAGCAAGGTCATCAAGAATGGCATTGAATGATGAGCAGTAAAAGAAATTTAATGGCGCTTGTTAAACTCTTGTAACCAGTTCAAATGCAATCTTTTAAGAATGGATTTATTTTAAAGTTGTGATATAGTGCTTTTAGGTTGTTTGCCTGAGATTTTCTGGTATAGAGTTAAAGATTTCTGAATGTATTGAAATCAAGAAGGAACATACTGTTCATACTCTTACTCACTCAATGGTCTTAATTTCTTTCACATCCTATGAACTAGTTCTTTGTAAGAGTTATTTTGATAGTAACCTAGAATTTCCACACTTTAAAAATGGCCTTTTAAATCACGTCTTTGATCTGATTGCTATTCTGGTGTTTATACATATATATGTGTGTGGGGGGATATATATAAAAAATATTTCTCATATATATATATATTAGCTATGCATATATCCACGTATTTCATAAACATGCAATGAAATACACATATAGAGTATTGTATCATATAATAAGTGTGCCTATATTGCTTACAGTTTCAGGCTACCATGAGGGTTGGCAAAATAGATGAGTTTTTCCATAAAGGGCTCTCTTGTCCTCTGTTGCATGTATGTACTTTTCAGGATATGCTTTCTGAAACATAATGACATAGTTATGGCATGCTTCCTTCATGTCTGGAGCAAATTGATGACAGTCTGTCAAGTCTACCTTCAGTGTCTTAAAGTTTCCAAAACTGAAGTTTTTGTGACAGGAATACAAATTCACTATATCATCCATCAGAGACTCCCCCCCCCCCCCCCCCCCCCCCACTCCCCCCAGACCAAT
>VXBL01008568.1:3330647-3356723 GCA_013400195.1 Aramus guarauna
CCCCCCCAAGAATGGTCAAAATCTGCTGATTTTGTGTTAAAAAGAAAGAAGAGAAATTTGTACAGTTGTGATCATGTGTGCTCAGTGAATACATACGTATATATACCATGCAAAACTCTGCTCTTTGTTAGAAAAGATTAAGTAGCTTATGTAACCTATCCAGAAACAAGGAGATTTCAACAAGTCCAAAATAGATCATGAAGTCCTGGTAGGGAAAGGTATAAATGGGTGTAGAATTGGTGGCTGGACCCAGAGTCTTCAGAGGTTCCAGCTGTCCCTTGGCAGGCATGCTATCCCAAAACTCTCTGGTTATCTGCCAAGGGTAGGTTCAAGATGCTGTTCAGCTCTTTCAGCTATGTTGAATATCTAATTAGAGAAGAAAGCAGGTAAACACACATCAGTCTTGAGAAACCCCTGCTTCCTTGGAGAACTGGTGCAATGATGAAAGAGATGAAACATAAATCGTCTTAATTCTATTTTCTAAAAAAAAATTCCACCTAAAGTTTTTATTTTTTAATTAAATGAAAGCTGTCTCTACTACCAACCATGAAGCCTTGTTCTTTCCTGAGTATTTGATGGGTTACTTTTAGAAAATATAATGGAAGAGGCAATATTAAAGACATTAGATTTCCCATTTTTATTTGCTGTTAAAATATTTTGGAAGAACATGATGTTTTGTTACTTATCTGGATATCAATGTGCAGAAGAAACTACTGCAAATATAAATTTAATTTTATTGTTTTTCAGTGAGCAGTTTGTGCATGCAGAGAGTTAAAAACCCCTAGCAGATATCTTCACAAAATGCACAAATATTTGCATTGTGGTTTGTAAAGTGAACATTCACTCATTTCCTCAGTCAGTGTCACACCATTTCATTATTTAAACATTTTATTTTTGTCTGGGAATATTGAGTTGCTCTGGCCATTTAGTACTGCAAAACAGATGAAACTCTTTAAGGATTTGCTGGCTGGCACAAAAGCTTTTATTGTTTAAAAAAAAAAAAGTTAATCTCTTGAAAATGTTATACTATTGACAAAGTTGCTTGCAATAATTAAGAAATTTAAATGAGTCACTCAGAGCTGAAACAATTGAGTATTATGGTTTCACAGGAAATAAGAGTTTCAGATATTAAATGTTCATATTGTGGCATGAAAAAATGCTTTGTGTCTTAAGAGTAGCTTATCTTCTAGTGGAATTAGCTCAAAACAATATGCATTGAATCTGATGTCTAGTTCCTTATTATTATTCAGAGAGAGAAGCCACTGGGGCTTTCTCCCCTAGCTGAGAGACAAGGCCTGTGCCAAATTTTTTAGACAATCAGGTCCCTTGGTCTGATGAGGTATTTCTTTTAGCTCTGTAGCGAATACAGTGTCCAGACTGTTTCAGAAGCATTAGTGACTTTTCTTTGAAATATTGTGTACTAAAGGCCAAGTCCTTGTCTAAAATAAATAAAGATCAAAATTCCTGTTGGTTCCATTTATGCTTGATAATTATGTTGATTCCATTTTAGGAATTTTTCCATTGCTCTCACAGAGACCAATGCAAGTCCCTTAGCAATTTTGCCCTATGCTTAAGTTAAAAGGTTTAAACTATTATGACTTCATTATGTGCTTTTACATAAGTGTTTCTGATTACTTGTAACAGGAGGGTAAGGTCAGAAAAAAATTACAGTGTCTTACCTTCTTAGTTTTGGTTTTGGTTTTTTTTCAGTAAAATCCGGTATCATTGATTAATCTTTTTTTTTTTTCTCCCCCCCCCCCTTCATTACCTGTGGCACCTGCAGTATGAGCCATGGTGCCTGCTGTAATAAATGGCCCTGTAGAGCGTGAGATTTAATTAAGTTATTCTTGTGCATATCGGTTTTTTTGAGACTAATTGCATAGGTCACAATCTTCCTTCATCAGGGAACCCCAGGTAAGAACACTTTTCTTCTGAGCCCTTCGAAATGCCCAATACACAACCCTTTAGTCTTTATTAACATTACAACGAAGCAATGCATTGTCATACATCGGATAATCAAACTTGGCCAAGCACTGTATCAGAAAATAGCTTGTCATTTGGACAGAAAAAATGGGTTATTAGTTACAAGGAAAGTTTGAGACTGCTTTTCTTAACATTGCCATAACAGGATCAGGGGTTAAGAAAATACATTATGTCCCAATACAAGCAAGTGCAGTACTTCACCTTGAAGAATTTTACACAGTGGTATTTTGAAAGAGCAAGTATTTTTCAAGTGATGTGCTACAAACTAAGAAGGCAAACTAAACAAATGGAATTTCGAATTAACTGTATTAGATGTTCCACAAAAGTGTGAAAGGTGGCCTGTTATGGGCAGATTAAATTTGCAAAATTAAATTTGAAATTATGCAGCTTTTGAATATACATATAAATATGCATATAATTACTATAGCTATAAAGTCTAGCATGAAAATATATTACATATGTAACCTTAAGTCAGATTGTCCTTTGCAGAGGGACAGCAAATATTTTATTTGATTGTCTCTAAAACTGTATTCCTTCCTGTTTAAATAATCCCCTGTCCCTGCATGAACGCCTGCACGTTAATGTTTAAATGTGTTTAAATGTCAGTTATCTGGCATTAGAAAAAACATCATTAATGCTAGATATTAAGCAATTATCATGGCAGGGGAACTGAGGTTTACACACACATTTCTGCATTCATTATGATTTACTTGGGATCTTGATTTTATGTGTACTAAAGCACGAATTAAAATAGTTGACAAATACTCCGAACATCCGTTTGTTAATGGACAGAGCAAATAGAGCTATCACTTTTATTTTTAAAATATATAATTACAGTGAATGAGATGATGTTTACAAAGCTGAGAGACTAATAGCTTGATTCTGATCTAGAGCAGACCTGTCCTCTTGGACCTGAAATTTCTTGTCTGCAGTGCAGCTCTCCATTGCATATTCTGCACTCATCCTGTGATCACAGCAAATGGAGCTAATAGATATGATGTGTATAGACTAAGCAATAGGTATATATGCTATGGCTAAGAGCACTGCTGCATAGATCTGTTCTCTGTGGTGCAGCCAGACATGGGGAAAGATTTACCATGATGCCTTGAAAGTACTTTTGTCCTCAACCGTATGTCATTTTTGCTGCTCATGTTTCAGCCTTTTGGAGAATACAGCGTGATGTGAATAAACATAGGTTTAGGAGAGTGTAAAACTAATTTACATTTTTGACATTAGCTAGAATTTGAAGCTGATTTGTTGTCAGATTGGAAGATGGCAAAACAAGAGTTAGATAAAAAGCAATGATACCATTAACTTCTTTTTTATTTTGTTAGTCATGTGATGCAACAGATTTTAACATGCCCGAGAATGATTTTCAGTTGCTGGTAGCCCTGCCGCATGTGTGGCAGGATTTCCTGAGGGAGTTCAGCTCCCGCTGAAACCATTTGTTTCGGTGCCTGAATGAGAACTAAGCACTTTTGGAAATTGGAGCCATAACTTCTTTGTGTACAAAGATAATTATATCCTACGCTTGTTGTTATTACTTAGATTTTTTTTTTTTATTATTGCAATTGCACTATGACTGCACCCTAATGTGGACCCTAGACCGAGGCATAAGCTCTCAGTCAGTGCCTTCCATCTGAAGTCCTCAAAGCACTGTACAAAAGAGGTCAACGTCTTGATCCCAGGGGACAAGCCGAGCCTGTAATTGTGCAGGCAGCGAGGCAATCTAATTAATCACTGCTGCCTAGCATGGGAGCTCATGCTCCCACCCCTCTTCCAGCCCCTGCTCCCTTGTGCCAGGTTTAGCAGGAGGAGTAGGAAATTGCCCTTTTGATATCGGGGTGCAGGGAGTTGACTTCAGCTTGTGGAACAACAGGGCACATGCAGCCTTGGGGGCTGGGGGAGGAGGGCGGGCAACGCTGCAGTGTAGAACGCAGAGTGTTTAACATCAGGACAAATGCCTAGAGCTCATTTAACAATATTAAATTACCTAAAATATCCAGTAACTATTTCAAGGTTAAAGTCTACACACCCATACAATGATGAAATTTTGTAGTTATTTATTGCTTGGGATTATTTCAATAAGAAATAACCTTATTTAGAAATAATGTATTTCTTTGCAATTTGTGCATGTCTTACGATCTAAAGTCATTGGTAATGTTTGATCATTCTTTATGCAGAGACAGTAGAAACAATTCAGAGAAGAAAACTGCTAAGAACAAAAGACCTCTATTTCTGGTATTCCCAGACACTTTTAGTAAGTTTGCCTTGGCTGAGGTTTTAATTTAGCATTAACAAAGGATTTTGTGATGTTTTATATGCTGTAATCTAATATTCTGCCTGTGATTTCATTCAGAACTACTATACTTTTAAATCTCAGTTTGGAAGCTAGATACCACAGGAGAATAGTCCTGGAAAAATCTAAATTATCAGTTATGAGCTGATCTAAAACTTACAGTATTGAAACATCTTTTGAAATATGCATTAGAGAATCTTTAAAGAGATCATACAAAATTCATCAAAACCCACTTTTCAGAAGCAGCTACTTTTTCATCAGGGTTTTACATGTCACTGGTTTTAGTTCCAAATTTTTCAGGCATTTACATACAAACAAAATTCTGTATATGCACTTGCACACCAAGGAAGAGATGAGAGCTCATCTCTTACAGAGTTGTACATTAGAAAAGACAAAGCAGCTGTAATACTCTTGAGTTAGGGAAGACTGGGTAACAAATCTAAAAGAGTGGTGTCTGGAGTTTAGGGATTGTGCAGGAAACAATTTCTTCAATATCTAGTCAGTGTTTCATTAGCAGATGGGGTAAAGACAGCAAAGAACTTTGCTAATGGTCATCCCTACTCAATAGGTACAAATATACTTTTCTACCTTGCGTATATATTTTTATTTTTGAAACTAGCCCCTTGGCTGGCAATCCTGTACAAGAGCAGGCTGGTCCTTCAGTCAAAACTTTGAGTACCTGACCTTACCAGTGTTGATTGTGATTTTGGAGTATTTGTGCCTCTATTTTGCTCATTCTTGTATTTACTTGTGCTGTCTCTATGCCTCTCCATCTAGTAATAAATAGACAACTTGTAGAATTACATCTCTCAGCTGTTCCCACGTCTTTAGCTTGCCTATCACAAAACTACGGCTTTGCTTCTCTGTGTTCTGTGCTGAATGGTCATTCCCTCTGCTGTTAATTTTGTAGACTGCATGGAGCAGGAGATACCCAGGCTGATAGTCAAGTTAAGAGCTAATCAGGAAGCTCATGAGAAACAGGAATTCCTGAAAGCTGCTAATCATACAGGAAATATGCTAACCAGGAATAGAGGGAGAAGCAAAAATGAGTGAAACATTGATTTGCTGTCTCCATGTTTCCCTAGATTTCACCAGCCTCCACACTGCTTAGCAATTCACATCTGCTGAGACTCCGCGGTACTTCTGTCCATTTCCCAACCTGCCTGTGGCCCTTCCGCTGTGTATATGTAATAAATCCTACATCTGCTTTAAAAAGAAGGCCTGAGAGGGAAGTATGGTATAAAAATAATATTTTAAAGTCTCTTTTAAACCCCACTTTGCAAATTATGTGCTAGCTATACAGTTAACTTACATAAAATATCAAAAGTTTAGCTGCATGAAACTTGACAATTATGTGCTTGTCCAAGAGCCAGAGTGACCAGATATATGTTTAAATAAACATCCTTCACTAATTCATTGTCTCAAAGCAGCCTATGCAGCAGCCACACCAAACAGATTGACTTTCCAGCATGCCTTGAAGGTAAACAGATAATGAAAATTTTGACCAGCTACTTTTTTCCAAATCATTGTAAAACTACTTTGACTCCTCTTCTTCCTCCTTAAGGCATTTAAATAACTAGCCAGTTAGTAATTATTCTATTTAATGTAATAAATCATTTCCCTATGTAGATTCGGATTTCTTCGCACAGCATGTGATTTTTGTGTGAATCATATATTTTCAGAGCACCATGTCTAGCTTATACTTAAAGGAGAAGTTTCATCTTGGGTCAGTTCTGTACAGCATCAAGCAGAGACAGCTGGTATTCATAACTAACAAACTAGGAAGATGCCCAAAAAGTCCTCAGTCTTGGTTTGAAAAAAATCTCTGTGGATTCATTTGTATTGCCCTTTTTCCTGAGGCAATAAAGAGAGAGGGTGTTTTCAGGGTATTTTAGTTAACAGAAGCATTCTGTAGCGGGTGTGTGTATGCTGGAGAGAGTTGATTGCCACCTTGCTGACTTTGCCTTAGGAAGAGTAAGTGATTATTTTAGCACTGGCATCATTCTGAAGGATTGCAACATATTTTACTTTGTTAACCTTTCTTATTCTATTGGATTATTTGGTCGGAGTCAAGAGACTTAAGCTGATGATTTTTACTTCTGTGATTTGCCAGCCCTTATAACTGGTGGAGTGCCAGGTTCTCTCTGAGCTGTCACTGGGTGAGTGTGTTCCAGCTACATCCACCTGTTTATGCTCTGCCTGCCAGGAGAGTGATTGGTTGTCAATTTGGCATCTTAGCCAGCACTAAATCCACTTATTTTTCAGGAGGATGAAAGTTAGTGGTATTGGTAGCTTCACAATTGTGTATTATAAATTTTCACAGACGTCAGGGCAAAAACACATAAGACAATGGCTTGTTGAGTCATCTTTTTTCACATGTTTTAGTGAACACATGGATAATTTATGTGGTACTTTTAACTGTACAAGCAGCATACCATGGCTGAAGACATTCTGTGTTGTGTTAACTGGCCAAAGCTGTTTAAAGCAATCAATTTCTGTCTTCAGTTCATCTTAATCTATGCTAGTACTTAGCTCACCACAAAAACATTTGAACACATGCAGAGATTTTTTTGTTGTTTTGTTTTACCCAGACAATAGTGTTAACAGAAAGAAATAAAATCAGCAGCTGATCAAGACAAGTTTGACTGCCACTCTTATCATTAATGAATTGATCTGTAGTGAGTAGTTCTGGGGTTTTTTCCTTCTTGTGTAAACCTGAGAGAAAATAAACCAAATGAAATAAAAAACTTCATCTAAGGCATATGAGCCTTCCACTGTGCCTCCATTAGCATTGTGACTTGATGTGAAGTGTCTTAGTACCAGTTTTGTTTGGATTTTCTACTTTAAAAAACTTAATGTCCCTCTCAAGTTATCTGTCAGATAGTTGTAGATTACCTCTATATGCAGTTACTAGGGAATCTTGCTTGTCACAAATATGCTTAGCACTAGAAAGCAAAAAAATTCACTGTGTGCAGGCTGTAGGTCTTGATAATGGGTACCACAATGAATTTCCCTGGCACAGTATATTTCTGTGTGCTCTTCCATCACAGGTGAAGCCAGGTAGCAGACAGTGCAGGGGCCTTTTCTTCTGTCTTTATATTATCAGTGGTGGGATAGGGAAAAACAGAAGGGACTAAAGTGAGGGAATCATCTTAAATTGAATTTGCAGTACATACAGGTTCTTCAAATTGACAGTCATTATTCAACAAACAGTTCATTAGATCAGAGTTACGTGGACAGTTAATTTCTTCTTTTACAATTCCTTCCTGCAGGTTGTCCCAAGCAACCTATTGTAGTACCTTTCTAAATAAGAAAGAGGGATCAGGAAAGAGCACTGAGGCTAAACAATGGATATATGCACATTCTCAGAGGATGTATTTCCCCTGTGAACAGCAAAATGTCTACGTTATTTGCCCTAAGGTATAACTCAAACTATAAAATTAGGCAAGCCTCGTAAATTGAGAATCTCCCAAGATAGTGTAACAGAAATGTTATAACACAAACTAAACCATATCTATTTCAATCTTTAAAATATTTTTCATGATTGCTGATACTCTCTAGGTTTGATGAAAAGTGAGGAATTTGGACCAAATTTAATCTTTCAAATACTTTTTAATCTAATAGATAATGCTTTTCAAAGTTATGCTTTTTTCCCACAACTGACCGATATTGAGGGCAAAGTTAAGGGCTGTAGTGGAATAAATGTTATTTGACTGCTAATATGTGGAGTCAAACATTGCTTTCAACTTTATAAAGATTTTTTTTTTTTTGTAGTGTTGTAAAACTTTGCTGTATACCTTGTAATACATATTGAAAGTTCTAGTGTCAAATTTCGTTGATCAAATTGAAGCAAATTTCAGAATTAACATTGTTCCATGTTAGCACTATATCTGATGACTATTTTCATTTAACACCGAGTAAGCTGAATGCAACAGAGAAGTATGATTTCTGAAGATGTAGAGTAAACAGAAAGTTTGCAGTTAGTAGGCCATGGATCAATAAACCTTTAGGTTCTCACTGAGTAAGTCAACATTACTGACTACAGAGCAAAGGGGCAAGGACAGGAATTTGATTTGCTGTGATCCATGATAGTTCCAGCACTTCACATCGACATTGTCTCTCTTCACTCCTGTTACCAGTCCTGGGTGTATCCATGTTGCAAGAGGTGCGCTATAGATGGTGTCTAAATGCTCAGCTTTAATGTGAAGCGACGCAGTTCTGAACATACCACAGATACCTCATCTCTCAAACAATGGAGATGCAAGGCAAGCTTGCACCAAAGAGAAGCCCTCCTGCATATGAACTTGCTAATGCAGATGCAGTCATTGAGACACTGTTGTGTTAAACCTGGCCTCTATACTGCCTCTATATGAATACCCAGAGGAAAAAGTGTTACTGTGATGTGATGCCAGAAGGATCAGCCAGTCTCCTAAGGCATGTTTGGCTTGTATGCTTTCAAGTGTAGGCAAGTATTAAATTTTCATTACAATGATACTGGTTTCAGCTAGAGTGCTTTTCTGAGCACATCAAACAAAGGACAGGCTGCCATGATTCAAGGCCAGAAGTGGTAGCTGGGAAAGAGAAAGGAGGGCTAGCAATCTCACATCTGCTCAGAGTGACAGCATACAACTTCTTATCTGAATAAAATAAACATCACATCAACTTTGTAATATGTTATAATTATTACTACCAAGAAAACAACCTATTGAACTAGGAGAGGAAATATGTGCCAGAAAGAAGCAATACCCAGCCAATGTGACCTTGGAGCAGAAGGTGGGGATATACAAGAATGTACACATTGGTTCTATAGTGATACAAAGCATGGTCAGAATGAAGCTAGAGAACTGTGGAAAAACAGTGCACATTACAGATGTGCCCAAATGAATACTAGTATGTATTAATGGTGTGTTCTAGCCACACCACCTAAGTCACAGAAGGCAAAGGCACAGACTCACCAGCAGTGTACTCTTGCAGCCCAGAAAGCAAACTGTATCCTGGGCTGCATCAAGAGAAGCATGATGAGCAGGTCAACAGAGGTGATTCTCTCCCTCTACTCCACTCTCCTGAGACCCCACCTGGGGTGCTGCGTCCAGCTCTGGGGTTCTCACTACAAGAAAGACATTGAGCTGTTGGAGTGAGTCCAGAGGAGGGCCATCAAGATGATCAGAGGGCACAAGTGCTTCTCCTATGCAGACAGGCTGAGCGAGTTGGGATTGTTCAGCCTGGAGAAGAGAAGGCTCTACGGAGACCTTATAGTTACCTTCCAGTAGCTGAAGGGCCCTACAGGAAAGCTGGAGAGGTACTGTTTACAAGGGCATGTGGTGATAGGATGAAGGGTGGTGGCTTTAAGCTGAAGGAGGGTAAATTTAGATTAGATATTAGGAAGAAATTTTTACCTATGAGGGTGGTGAGGCACTGGCACAGGTTGCCCAGAGAAGCTGTGGATGCCCCATCCCTGGAAGTGTTCAAGGCCAGGTTGGATGGGGCTTTGGGCAACCTGGTCTAGTGGAGGGTGTCCCTACCCATGTCAGGGGGGTGGAACTAGGTGATCTTTAAGGTCCCTTCCAACCCAAAACAGTCTATGATTCTATTAATTTAGTGCACTATTAATTTACTATATTTTGAAATAATAAAACAAATATTATTTAGTGACATTTAATAAAATAATAACTTAATCAAATATAAGTATTGTTTCATCTGTGTACATTAATTATGCTGAGTAGATCATTCTAAAGGATGGAAGTGATCTTAGTCTGAACTACCACCACTAAAGATTATAAATATGCCCTATATCTGGTGTAATTACCATACTACTATTTCTGTTCTGATTTGTCCTTCAGGTTTTGCACTGCCAATTATCTAAATAAAATATCAAGTTGAATAAAGTAACAGTGGATAACTGCAAATAAAATAATAGAAGAATCCGGGACAGTCCGTACGGGGTCATTGTATGTGTCATAAACAATGCAGCATTATCTTGCAGCATAAGCTCTATTGTCTGCTTTATACTGCTCATTCAAATATTTTGAATTCATGGTGACAACACTTGATATTAGGAAGGTTAATGACTAGATTAGAACAGAAAAGGCATTTGCCGACAAGTGAACTATAGTCATTGTTACAGTAAAGCCTCTGAAAAAACGTTTTAAATCATCACGGACCTATTTCCTGGAAAGGTATCTTGACTGTATCTTTACAGGGAACCCTATCATGATGTTTCACCTTGTGGTGCCCTTGAAAATAGATCCAGATGGATGGACAAGAAAGATGTTGAGTTGGTCACTTTATACAAGCTAGTATACAAGCATGTAAGCAACAATGATGTTGAGTGAACACTGCTAGTGTGATTCAAGTCATGTTTGGCTACCATCTTTGAAAGCTGAATGATCTGCTGTTTTATTTACTTACACTTGGACACAAAAACGTAGAGGCAAAGCTTGAGGCATTAACCTCATGCAAACTGCATCCTGGCAGCTGTTACTTATGAGCAGGGCATGTGAAAACAGGAAAAAATGCTCTGGCTGGACTGAAAAATTGGCATTTGCAGATGTGAAATATAGTAATGCTTTCCTGGGGTAAGTTTACCTCTGCCTGGGGGACAGCTAAACCCTTGTTAGGGCTTCTAGCATGTATTTATTGCTTTTTAATCTGGATGCATTGACCTGCTACATTTTTTAATTTATTCTTCTGTACAAAGCCTTAGACTACCACCAACTGTAAGTACTACCTTTGAAATGATAAAAAAGAAAAATCTCAAGAGTTGTCAGCATTTGAAATTTAAAGGCATTAAATGAAATTTAAAGGAGTGCAGTCTCATTCTTGCATCTAAATTTTCTAAATGTCTCCTGTTTGTATCCCTTCCTGAACCAAGATTTTGGTATCTCTCATGTTTGATGATATTCAGAATTTATAGCAGTTTTTTTCTGCCTCAACTCTGGCATTTGTTGTGAGTTTACTGTTTTTCTCAAGGAGGTACTGTCTCGCTGTTCTACAGTGTCATAACACTGCACCATGCTGTTGTGCAGGAAACATGCCAGGAGAGTGTCATGCATCTGGAGGTATCCTACATACAAACTTTCACATTTGCATTGTTTCTGTTCGCAACAGTCAATTTAGTTTTGATGCTTCCTGTAAAATAATAGCTAGTAACTAATCAGAAACTTCAGAGGATATTTCAAAGTCTACTTCCCTACCTGCATACCTGTCTTTATAATACATGGAAATAGAGACAGAGGAGCACTGCTGCACAGTCACATTTTATTTCAATGGCGGTTTGCAGGGTACCATGCTGATGAAGTTGGAATTGGCAACTACTGTATCATGTTGCGAAGCAGCTAAGGGAAAAATTGTTCTTGGAGATTGCGTATAAAGAAATGAAACGCTCTTCTGGGCCAGTAGGTTTGCTATTTTCTTGGTTTTGGGGGTTTTGTTGTTGTTGTTGTTTGGGCTTTTTTTATATGCATTCATTGTTAAAGGTCTTGAAGCCTTTATGTTAATATTTCATTAGACATTAAAAATACTTTCATCTACATGATTTTGTTAGTTCAAAAAAAAAAAAAATCTAAGTAAAGACAAATATCAGGCTGTAGATACAGAGTCACACTGAACTTGGTTATAGCCTGTTAGAGCTCAGTTGTTCATAAAAGAAGAAGAAAAATGTTAACAACTGAACTAGTGTTCATTCTTCTAGTCCTGATCTATATTCATAAGCATGAAGACAGATGCATGGAATTAGGAGCAACACTCTTTTTAAAGGATTGGAAATAGTTTTCAAGTTGTGATTTCAACATTAAGTTTAAAAAAACTTTTTGGAGCAACAGTGGGTTTGGTTTATGCTGCAGCAAATGTGGGGATTTTTTTAATAACTTTTACTCATTTAGAGAGAATGGCTCGGAAACTTATTTTCAAAAAATCTACTTTTGAGAGTTGTAGTTTCATATTATTTAATTCATATAACCATAACTTTCATGATACATGTAGAGTTACTTCAGTATAATTAGGTGTAGAACCAATTGTTAAAATAGTAGCCAATGATATAAGCCGATGTTATAACTTCTAGTGCGCTCTGCTCTTTCTCATCACTTTGCTGTCTCCCTGGATCTGTGCTGCCCAGTCTGTGTCCCATCAGCTGCACCTCCTCTGTCAGCTTCTCTACCTTTTTTTCTTGTCAACAATTCCACATATTTTTCCTACCTAGTTTTAGTTGCTGTTTATTTGGCAGAACACTTCGATAATAATTGTCTCCGACTGTGTTTTCATTAGTGTTTTAGTTCAGAACGATAGCAGGTTTTGAGTATATGCTCTCATTGCTCTCACTTGTGCCATATTGTCCCAACTTAGTGCTCCACATCCATAAAGCATTTAGAAATGTAAAGTAGATTCCTTTCAAAGGAAACAGATTTAGAAACTTCTTTCCATTGGTGCACAAAATGCACTCTAGCCTATAAAAGAAATGTCCAAACAAATAATTGACCCCTTGCACGCTTCTCAGTAGTTTCTTTAGGGATGGTATCAGGGTAAAGGGCTGAATGTATTCCAGAATAAGACATGTGAAGCACATACAGTGCACATGTAGGATCCTCAGCTGCTATCTGGTACAGTACGTACATTGCACCAAATGAGTTACTAATACAGATTAAAACCTTAGTTGCTCACAACCACGGACATTTAAAAATCCATCATGCCAAATCACATGGATGACTACATACTGTTTGCCTTGCAGACTTGGGTTAAGGATGTTAGCACTCAATTACAGTAGTACAGAAGGTAGAGTCTGGGCTGTTCCATATTGGTTTGTCACTGTTCTGTTGTAGAACAAACAATGGCTTCCTCAAAGATATTTTCTTCTGCTCTTCTAGATTCAATAATTACAATAATTCTAAACTGCAAGTAGAAATGAAGAGATTAGTTTTATTATTTATATTATTTTATAGCATAGAAACTTTCCCTCATCCTCAGTCAAAATCTTTTGTGCAAATATATAAGATGATGATAGTTCTTCTCCCCCAGAGATTAAAGACACTGTCCCCATTTTCTGATTCCTCAGTCCATCCTTGTATTGTTGTGCATCTGGTCAGAGTAAGTGGATCTGATTCAAACTATCACAAAGGTGGAGACTTGCTGGACAGCAGTGAAGCTTTGCTAGCATCTATACCAGACCATTAGCATCAATTCCAGAAAATAGCTCAGTTCTAAGTCAGTCTGAGAAATTTCATGGGCATGAATCCAAGTTCTATTTCCACACAGAAATACATATTCTGAATATGCATGAGAGAGAGGGAGAGAGAAAGATTGTACCCATTTCAGAAATCTGGCTAAGACATGATTCCCACCAGGACATATGATCATTGAAAGAAAATGGAAAAGCATGGAAGCACCAGCTGTTTGTGAATGAATCAGATTTGGCCTGGTTAACATCAGAGATGAATCAAATATGGTTTTGTTAGGATGATAAAGACTGATGAATTGAAGAAGGTTTAGCAACCCTCTAAGGATTCTTCTAGAGACAGTGTCTGGCTAGTAAAAATACCTATGCTGTTAAATAAATATGAAATCATTATTGGGTTATTTATTCGTTCACCTTCAAGTTAAAGACTCCTTATCAGTTTCCTGCTGGCATCATCCTACAGTATCCTAATGAAATTAAATACCCCTAAGCTTCCCTGTTGCAAAAAGGAAGGTGCAAGTCTGTTTGTGAACCTGAGCCCATGTGTAATGCCTGCATACAATGTACCCTGCGTTTACTTAAGTAGCTTGTCTGCTGGTCTGTTCAACTTGGCTTTTAAGAGACATTTACATATCTTAAGATGTGTTGTATAAATTAAAAAAAATATTCTATATAGGAAAAGGGTGCTTCACTGATGAGAGCCACTGTGTGAATTGGGTGCAGGCTAATTTGGTTTAATTTTCCAAGTAAATGTTTATGACTTGTTTTAAAATGGAGGAGAAGAATGTTCAGGTATAAGTTTATAACTACAGTGCTACTGTAAAATGCTGTTTGTAGCATTGTATACAGAGCAGTGCATGATAGCTGATAGAAAACTGAGTTGAATATTCTGTGTTTGTACTGTTACCTGCAGAATGTTAAAGCAAAGGAGAAAAGTCCTGTAATGAGTGACTTCTAAAGTTTAGAAAGAGATGGGGAAAAAAAGGTTGTTTTATAAAACTGAAATTTTTTATCAACTATAAAATGAATGGTTTAGAGTATTCTTGGCCCAGATAGGTACTTAATTTACATGGGTGCATATTAGCAAGTACAGACATTTATCTATGCATATATTTAAGAAACTGGTGGGATATGATATAGGTTTGCAGTACCACTGACACTGTTTTCAGCAGCAGTACTAGTGTTCCTAACATTTGGAAGAATTCTGGCAGTGGGGAAGTACTGTTGCTCTCAGTTATTTTACTCTGTTGTACATTCAAAAGAGAATAACCCAAAAACTCAAATAGTAGAAACTTACAGTTAACAAAAAACAACCTAAAATGAAACTTTTAAAGAGACTTTCTGAGGGCATCCACTCCACGCTATACCTCTAGCTCAAAGTAAAATTGCACTTGGTTTGACTTTCTGCAAATCAAAGATGCTTTCTATTTAATTTCATTCCAATGTTTAGCTATGCTTCATTGTTACCACATTAGATAGCAAACACAAATCCAATAAAATGTAAACCTTGCTTTCATTTAGTTGAAAGCAACTTGCTTTTTCAAAGTCTTTGAGGTTGTCTCTTTTAGAAAATAGTTTATTCTCAAAGGTAAGCAACCTTGGTCAACTTGAAACTCTACTTAATCCCGTGAGAGTGATTGATTTTTTTTTTTTTTTTTTCTTAGTCCACTGTCATTCAAATCATGAATTTCCTTCATTCTGGGTTTATTTATTTAGATAGAGTAAGAAAAAAAACAGATTGCTGCTAACAATTCTCTGTTTTCAAGGAAAAAAACCCCGCTGTAGCATGTAATATATTGCAGTGTTATTCTTCTTATGTTAATTGATGCTTTTAGATAACAGTGATGGATAGATTGTGTTCTTCCAAGTATATACTCACGCTGAAAACTGCCAATGTCATTTGAGAAGAAAGACAGTCTAGATGATTTAGCTCACAATGTCTAACACCAGTTAGGTAAATCTTTAGGTAAATCTAGAGTAACGTCTCTTCCCAAATATTAACAGCAAGGTTGACAGTGACAGTAAGTCTAATGCAGACCTGGAAGAGTTGATTGATTCTTTTTTTTATTATCATAATTGTTTCCAGTCACAAAATACTGTGATTTTATGTAATGAGGGAGGCTGTTAGAATAATGGGGCTTTTGCATCTGTCTATAGTGATCTAAGTAGCAGTCCTCTAGTCCCAAGTCACTCCAAAATTCAGTTGGCTTTGTTGCAGTAGACCAGTCAAGGAATGCTTCTGAACTTGGTCAGGCATTAATAATTGTGCATGTCTAAAACAAAGCCTTACCTCTGCTCTGTAGCACTGAAGACCAAAGTGTATCAGTTATGGGTATGGATACGCTGAGGATAGCCATTACAGCCAAGTATTTACAGACCATGTTGAGTTTTGCCTGGAACCTACTGCTTATATCTTATCATTTAGAAATTTGGACAGTCTGGGATTTTTAGGATCTTGCCTGTTTAGTCTACAGAGCTGTGCTTAGCATTTAGCTTTATTTTACCTTCACGTAGTCACAGTGTAGAGTATATGGTGAAGTCCCCTCCTCAGTCCTATGGAATTGTCCATTTAAAGTCTGATCAGAATGGCAGAGCTGATACTGTCATAACTCAGTCTGATGTATTTTAAAGTTTGTTTTACTGGTAACCGTAAGAGTTTAGCTTCCATGATCCTTCAAATATTTACACGTTTAACTTTCCTTGTACAAAGAAAGTTCAGTAGTTTTATTTGCATTTAATAGGCAAAATGAAGCAAGAACATCAAATGCTGTGCTATCTTGGCCTAGGGGAGCTTTGTGAACTACTCCTAGGGAATTTACAAAAGGTGGTTGAGAAAGGCAAACTATTCACATCTGTAACCTCTCTCTCTCAGTGAGCCTATACCTACACTGGAAACTTCTAGTTTCCATAAAATGAAAAGATTGACTCATTCAGGCCAAAAAGTGCATATCTATTACAGATTGTACATGCATAAGCCACATAAGAATTGATCACGAGTAAAATCTTTGTGGTATTTCCTGTACTTCTGTTTGGAGGAACAGGGAATGGGAAAAAGCTGAAACACATATATATATGTAGCAAAATGAAATGGGCAAAATGTTTTAGTCAAGTGGGCTTTGTCTGATTTTTTTTTTTTTAATTATTTGTAAAGGTGGCCAAACTTCGCTTTGGCCAGGGCAGAGGGAAAGTTTTGCGTTCAAGCTGTTAAGCTGTCCCCACAGAAGGGGCACTTTTTCTGGGGTTCAGAAATAGCAAATTAGAAACTAAAACCTTTTACTATCAGGTTAAACATGCCTTTTGACTGTAGCATTAAAAACAAGCTTTTTGGTTTACCAGTCATTCATAATAATCTTTTATTAGATTCACTACAAGTGTTCTATCATTTTCTCTTGAAAAATGGGCATCCACTCCAGAATAAATAAAAATCTTTTTTGGTACTGCTTTCCAAATGCATTAGTTCAAATACTCTTTCTTGATGTAATACAAAACATTTTAGAAAATGTGAATCATGTTATTTAAAATGGTAAGCACAAGAAAATAAAAGGCTGATATCAACTGGTGGGGTTTTATTGCCAATTTTTATTATGGTTTTGAGTCATTAATGGAAAGTATGATTACGGATTAGTGTTTTACAATAAATGCTTAATAGTTGATTCATTTTAATGAAAGAATCCATTGCTCTGCATAGCAATATGGAAAGTACGAATAGTAATTGTTGAATTCAAACTTTTTTTTTTTCATTAAATCCCTGGAGAAGTATCATTTTTAGGTTGGCTGCAATGTTTTGTTAACTGGTATGAACTGGCTTGAGCCTTCTCAAACAATAATAAATGACATCGCTAGAAGGCAACCACGGTAAATTGTTTACTGCACTGCTACACAGAGTACTGTTCTTTTTTTCCCCCATGATCTCAATACTAATGACAATAAGGGAATAAATGAAACAATTTCTGCAGAGTATGTCTAATTACGTTGGATTTTGTGTCCAGGAAAATTAAGATATAATAGTATGTCAGCAGAACTGAACCTGATACCACAGACAGTTTTGTTAGTATTGATCTCAGACTTGTTTGCAGTGGATTGGGGTGATGGGAGAAATTGAATGAGTAACTCCAGATGAGCACTGCTTAACACTTTGTATTTATTAAACAGGTAAACCACTGGAGTTGTAATTACTGGTCTACATTACAAATTACATCATTTTTACTCCCTGGAACTTGCACATTTCAGTGAGAGGTCTGGGAAATTATGTTTTTAATATGCTTGTTAGCATAGCTGTCTTAATCCTTAGCTTACATTAAGGGATGATATCAATGAGACTGCGCTCTTACACAGTAGTGGTATTTGGTGGTGTAGTTACAAGAGGTAAATTCCATTCTCTTGATGACTCAGTGAATATCTTTGAGTACACATCTGTACTTTACTTGCTTCGTCCTTCATTGCCTTCTGTAATTCTGAGAAAGTTCCAAATTTATTCTTAACCAGCCTTGTACTTCCAGGTAACTAAAGTCAGTGGGATTCAGTGTCCTTCATGCTCTGATAACTTCTATTTTAGAAGCATTTATGTAAAACCGGTAGAGATAAATATGAGAACCCAGAACCCAGCATGCTGCATCAAAAACAGAATGATAACTGACAGCTTTAGAAACTGTCTAAGTTTATACTCCTGAAAATTGTGACATAATACCTTTCCCCCCCGCCCCATGGCAACCCAGTATTAAAGTGCTTAAACTTGCCAGCCCCACCTACCACTCAGTTCTCGCCTCCAGCAGGCTTCCTGCAAAGAGTCCTCTGGCACACATATTTTTGAACCGTACTAACTTTTTTTATAAGCAAATGATTAATCAGCTGTTTTTAAAAGCAGCAGTGGCTAGTTTCTTCATGCATTTGTATATTTTCATATTTTCTTATTCCTTATGCTACTGCTGTAGAATAAATTTTTCACAGAGAATTTGTTTGTAGTAAAAATAATTAAATGTCTTGTAATGCCAATCATCTTTCAGTATGTGTTTCACTTCAGTCTAGGAATGAGATCATATGGTTATATTCTATGGCTCTGAAGAACAGAAGATGCTTACTAAAAGAGCACTCTTGTGATGAAGTAGCAGAAACTGTAACTCTAGTGCAATATTGGCTATATTTCTTTATTATTTAAAGACAAGAATAGCATACTCATGATTGCAGATATGCACATCTCACCAGCATTCATGGTTTTGATTCCTTTTATTTGAGTTAATGTGGGCTGGGACATTACAGAAGCCCTGCTCTCTTATCACTGTCTAATGCAGGATGCCTTAGACATCCTGCATTAGACATGCCTGCAGTGTAAGAGCACTTGACTTCCTTCTTGTGTTTGGCTTGAAAGACCTTTGGAACCATATTTTATCATGTGTATGGGCATGACAATAAAGTGGTAAGTTTTTTCTTATAAATGAACAGAGCTGAAATAAGGAGAAAAGGGGACTAGTGTGTTTCTGTGTACTATTCCCTTAATTAGGGCTTCAACCACAAGATGAAGTCAGCAGAGGTCATTCCATTAGTTTCACTTTCCCAAGTTTTTTTCATACAATTAGATAGGTGAAGAATTACTTCTTAAGAAAAAATGAAATCCAAGATGCTTAAAAACTAAGGGGTAGGTTCTGATAACAGTCAGGCAAGCTACTCCATACAAATCCAGTTTTAAACCTTGCCTCCTTCAAAATTCATGACATTTCAAAATATCTGTAGAAACTTTTAAAAGGTCTGTGTAATGTCAACTATTTCTTATTCAGAACAAAATGACTGCATTTTTGACAAGTTAAGAAGCAAACTGAAAATCCTTACTTAAGCTTTTATTTTTCTGAGGTCTGGAGAAGTTAGATTGAACCAGCAGAGCCAGGTGGATGCTGTGCTTAGTCATTTGCTTAGAAGATTTGGAGCAGGCCCTGGAGCTTGGGCCCACCTATGCACTCTGAGGGTCCTCCTCCTGGTACTCCTCAGTGTCTGTGTGTCTCTTCCTTGCTGTGTAGAAACTGTGAATCAAGATTTCACTTTCATCTAAATATGAACTAGGGGAGGGAGAAGTGTAGGACAGGAAGTGTGTTTCTTCTTGTCTTGTGGAAGACATGTTGTACCCTAGTAAAAGTTTTTAATAGAGGTTGCTTCACAGCAACCATAGTAATGGTCTCTGAAGCACCAGCTGTGGCTCCCGTCTAGCATTTCTTCATAACATGCCCTCTTTTAGCCCCTTATGCATGGAGGCAAGCAAAAAATACACAGCATACAGTTCTAAATATGTATAATTTCAGAAATTATATGTAATTTTAGAGACAGTAATTGAGGTAGTCATATCTATTAACAATGTTGATACAATACATACTTACCTATTTTTTCCAGAAAATCTAGGTGCACCTTGCAATGGGGAAAATAGACACAGAAGTTGTGTGGTTAGAGACAGGATATAATATTAGAAAAGTTTATCCCTACTCAATGCTGGTTAGGTAGAAAATTGTAAAATTAAGACATTTAGACAGAAAGACAACAAAATGTTGCAAGTACTCTGTATATAGTGAATATTCTCATAAAACCTCAAATTTAATGTCATTAAAGAGTTAGACACTTTTATTGTGTGTGATCGTTTAGGTTTTGTGCTGAACGAATAAATTATTCCTACCATTTGTTACAGTTCTAAAATTTTCATCTGCTCTGGTTTTAATTCTTATTGAACAATTCTGGTTCAAGCTTCCAATTAGCAATTAGCTTGAGAAAAACCCCAACAAACAAACAACAAACAAACCCAACCAAAATCCTAGGTAGAAACAGGTAAAAGGCAGAGTGGGACTGTGCAGCTGTACAATGTGGGACTCCAGACTTCTTGATCCATGGAAAGTCTCTGCATAGGATATCTTAAAGTAATATAAGACTGGGTATTTTTACTGTGGACATGTCATTCGTACACAGTTGTCTGACAACCTCAGCAACATAACACTTCACTATAGATGTCTTTTTTCTTTTTTTTTTTTAATATTGTGTAGTCCATTCTTCTTATTGTTACACATTTAGTACAGCCACTTTCACCTATGATGAAGATACCTATTCCAATTATGTGAAAAAATCATATTTATATTTTTGAATACTAATTTGAAAAAAGTCAAATATTTAAGAATATTTCAAATTTTAAAGCAATTTCTTGGGGACAAAAAATATTTTTAAGACTTTAGGTCTTTATTTCTATAAAAAATAATTCTGTCCTTGCTATCTAAATTTTACTTTATGTATAGTGTATACATAATATAAAAGAATTGAATAAATTGAATGAGAAGTAAAATTTTAAAAGAAAATTCAACATTGTTTAAGATATTGGAAGATTCGTCAGTATTTCCAAGTCTATTATGATGAAATTGAAATCATCTCACAATATGTCTTTATTTTGATGGAGCCAGATTTTTCAGTGAAAATTTGTTGACCTTTTCTGCCAGGCTTTATTCAGGAAAACATTTAAAATACAAATTCATTGTTTTCATTGTTATTCATGCAGAATTTCTAATAGTTCAATCATACATTGCAAAATTATTCCTATGTAATCTCTGCAGGAATTCAGCAAGCAATATTCATCCAGGTACAGCACTTTATAGCCAAGTTGTCAACCGCTGAAAAATAACAAGTTGACAACAGTTTGAAAAAGGATACCAAGCTAATGGAGCAGTGGCAAAAAACTTGTGTTGTTAAAAGCATGATATATGAGAGAAGGAAAGAATGGGCAGAACAGTGTAACATGAAAAATGAATGGGCATTTCATTAAAAAGGACTTCCCTCTTGTTTTCAAACACATTGCTGCTTGCAAAATCATGTGTGAATACTGAAAGTGGTTAGTTGGCAGCAGACAGCAATGTCAGATGCTTATACCTTTTCTTAGCAAGAAATTTGTATTGATGTGTCTTTGGTAAATTTTCAAATTGCAGAGCTATGCTAAATAAAATGTCATTTTCTGAATAAATTAGGATTTTATGCTATCATCTGAATTACTAATGTCATCCTGTGTAACATAATGTTTATGCTTCTCCTGAGGCAGCCTCTTCAATTTTGTTTACACCTGTGGCTTAATATAGGACAGAAGGTCTTCCCAAGACCGGTGCTCCCAATGGAACACTGCTGATTTTCAAGAAAAGGCTTGAAAATTATTTCAGTATTTCTAGGTAAACCTCCAGGTCTTGTAGTTTTTAATTTGAACAGGCTTTTTGACGTGCAGGTATCCGCTACCACTGGGATCAGCTTTTGTTTGATAGACATTCTCTTCACCTTGTAACCTTCCACAAGACAACTAAAATTGGTTTAGTTCTATTTGTTTAGTTTGTGTAACTACTTCAGATTTCACAGCTGGTTTGGTGTATAGTTATCTATTCCCTCTGTTGCTAGAATGAGGTAAGTTCAATATCCCTTAGTGATCAATGGAATACAGCAAAATTATAATGAATTATTTGGTAAAATAGGTGTGAGAGAGCTTTTTAAAGGTTGAAGATGTATTACTCATCTGATGTATTTTGTCTACCCCAAGTTAGGATGCTTATATTTCCTTTTTTGTTTTTATCATCCATCTCCACCTTTTTTCCCCACATAATAGTAAATGGACAATGAATATATGATGTAATGTCGTAAATCATAGAATCATAGAATGGTTTGGGTTGGAAAGGATCTCAAAGATCATCTAGTTCCAACCCCCCTGCCATGGGCAGGGACACCCTCCACTAGACCAGGCTGCTCAAAGCCCCATTCAACCTGGCCTTGAACACTTCCAGGGATGGAGCCTTCACAATCTCTCTGGGCAACCTGTTCCAGTGCCTCACCACTCTAACAGGGAAGAATTTCTTTCTAACATCTAATCTAAATCTACCATCCTTCAGTTTAAACCCATTACCCCTTGTCCCTACACTGCCTGATCAGCAGTCCCTCTCCAGCTTTCCTGTAGGCCCCCTTCAGGTACTGGAAGGCCGCAATTAGATCTCCCCAGCGTCTCCTCTTCTCCAGGCTGAACAATCCCAACTCTCTCAGCCTGTCCTCATAGGAGAGGTGCTCCAGCCCTCTGATCAACTTTGTGGCCCTCCTCTGGACTCTTTCCAGCAGCTCCATGTCTGTCTTGTAGTGAGGCCCTCAGAGCTGGATGCAGTACTCCAGGTGGGGTCTCACAAGAGCGGAGTAGAGGGGCAAAATCACCTCCCTCGACCTGCTGCTCACTCTTCTTTTGATACAGCCCACGACACGGTTGGCTTTCTGGGCTGCAAGCGCACACTGCCGGCTCATATTGAGCCTTTCATCCAGTAATAGCCCCAAGTCCTTCTCCCCAGGGCTGCTCTCGATCCATTCCCCGCCCAGCCCATAGCGGTGCTTGGGATTGCGCCGACCCACGTGCAGGACCTTGTGCTTGGCCTTGTTGAACCTCATAAGGCTTGCACATGCCCACCCCTCAAGCCTGTCAAAGTCCCTCTGGATGGCATCAAGTCAATCTATATTTGAAATACCACTAAGGATAGGCAGAGAGAGTGATCTTTCACTGTAGTAATTTTTGGATGTGAGCACCCTTGTATCCACCATAAATTCCAGCACTTCTCTGCACCTCTTTCAAGATAAACAAGACATGAACAATCCTTTCTCCATGGGGCATTCATGACAAACAACTGTGGGAAGTGTATAAGGGGCAGCAGATTCTTTTGCTGAGCATTTTCTGCCTTGGTAGTTCCATTCTGACAGTGTACACAAGGTGCATTATACCTCTTTAGCAAGAGCTATCAGTAATCCACCTATCTTAAGGGCTATACTAATAGTTTCTGTTCACCACCATTTCTTCACCTTTCCTTCTAAATGGCAAACATCTTTACCTTCAAATAGCAGCTGGTTATATTATAATGCTTTAGCTTCCAAAATAGATTCTTGCAGAGTTGAAAATGGCAGTCTCTTATCTCCTGCATGGACATCCTGAGTAAGGCTGACAGGTGCAGCTTAAGTCCTGTCACCTTACAAGCATCTTTTGAGGTATGTGCATGAACATTACCTAAACATTCATGCAGTTTCTGAGCACAATTCTGAGCACAGATTTGAGAAAGCATTGTTACACTTTTCATACAAGACTCTCAAGTAAAAAATCCTTCCTTTTCCCAGATGGAAGCATTGTGAAATCTTTAATTCTTAATTTCAGATTAACATCATTAATAATTTGAAAAGATATTGGATATTCTCTATGATGCTAACTCTCTGTTTATGTCTAAAAATATATAAAATACACCAGTCAACTGATGTGCAAAAGAATTAGTTTAAGCAAATGGCTAATAATTATTCATTAGACTTCAAGGCTCAGAATTAAACTTCACTTAAACCTTCTGCAGTTCTATTTTAAACCAGAGAAAAGTTGATCAGGGACATAGAAGAATGGAAAACATTGACCTCACACTTCCTTTAAATGTGTGCTTAAGAACTGCCGCTTTTCATGGAGTCATCATTTGTCTCATTAAGTTATGAAATACACTAGATATTAACACAGAGTAATCATGCTGGAGATCAAAGGCTCACATTTCATGGAATGAATTTAAAAGTTGTGCAGATAACATCCTGAGTAATTCTTTGTTACTAAAAAAAAAAAAATATTAATTAAAAATTAGTTAAATTTTCCAAGGAATATGCTACTTGCCCAAAAGGTAAAGTTATTCAAGCATCCATGACTATATAGTATGGGGTTTATATACTGTATTATATTATTTTGCCTGAAAAATGAAAGGCAAAACTCTGGAAAAGTGAAAGACTTAATTTTCTAGGTTAAAAATGCCAAGTTTTTATTGCCAGTCGGGTTTTTTGTTTGTTTGTTTGCTTGTTTGTTTTAAATTGTAACATTTAACCTTCCAAAAGAGGAAAACTTTGAAAATGAGAGCATTTCATCTGGAATTAAACTAGCCACTTCTTTTCCAGGCAAAACACTTTCATGGTAATTTTGCTGAGCATAAGTGTGAGGAAAATAATTTCAGCTTTATCCAGAACTTGATAAAAAACAAAAACCAAACCAAAAAAACCCCTACCTTTTATGGAATCCTGAAAAAGTCCTGTCTGCACAGCTCTTGGGGTGATCAGAAGTGTCGGCATTTCAGAGGAACTCAGTGTAATACAGTGGTGCTGGGCAGGCAATCACTCTGAGAACAGGTTGGATTTTAAAGCTCACAGAGTTAATGCCTACAGACCGGTGTAAATCCTGTTTATCCTCTCAGGTGACGAGCTAGATCAGATAGATTGTATATAGAGATCTTTCCTGAGTCCTGCGTTTAACTGGTTGGCAAAAGTTGCCTTCCTTTGAAAGATTCATGGTAATTGTAGGAGTTCTAAAACAAAGCAAAATGACATGATTGGAAAAAATACTTTTTTCAGAATGAGATGACTGAAATTAAGTTCAGTCACGCAAATCTTCAGAGTTTCTTAGTTGTGTGTTTTGAATTGTCGTACTGAAATATACACAAGTTAATATTTTGTATTGCAAAATTTGTATTCTATTGGTGAAATTGTGTCTGTAGTTATCAGCTGGTTTGGTTTTGTTTCTGTTAATATACAAATATTGGCATACTCACACACTCATGAAGAAATGCTGTTGTTTGCAGTGGGTTTTTAAAAGTACAAAGATTTATAAGCTCATGTATTCCAAGAAATCCACGTGCTGCTTTAAGTTATAGTTTTATTTGATGTGTTAGTATTGCATACAGTATAAACTGTACCATTGCAGTCCTTGCATAGCTCCCCTTCGCTGAGAATGCTATTGAGTGAATCAAATTGCAGTTCAAAGGGGCCTGCGGTTAGTATCCTTAGGAAAAGGGGCTATACTGAATAAAATGCAGTTCAGCATTTAGATCACTTTGGTTTGGTTCCTAGCTCTGTTATTTGGGCACTTCTCTTCACTTGGGTTTCCATGTTCTAAGATAGGAATGCTGATGCTCACACTTGTAATGTGCTTTGAGATTTAGAGCTAGAAACTACTACCCAAAAGGTAGGTTATGTTCAAAGATTGACAGATTTGATAAATATTTTTGATCTCCACTGCATATTTGGACACTGAGAGTGGCATTAGCAAAGTGAAGTCAGAGTACAAATAACATTTGTAGCAATGTTCTGCTTAGTGTCATGTTGCACTAAGGAGTTTAGCTGATTTCTAAATTTACAGTGGGTTTATTTATAAAAGATTTTGACAAAATGAAATGTTTATCTACTGCATCTCTTTTTAGCCACATCTCAGGCCAACTCAAATCTCAGGAAAAAAAAAAAAAAGAATTAAAATACTATGTGCTGGAGTTTTCATTCACATAATTTTAAGATAATAAGAAATTAACTCCAAAGATCAGTTTCAATTAGAAAAATGGCAACTCTGTGAGCAATCATTTCCCCACTTTTTTCAGAGTGAGATCTGAAAATTTAGACATGCAGATGAGTTAAGTCTGTTAAAAAACCAATTACTTTTGAGAGAAGATCACTACTTATAGTTGTCATAAGTCCCAGGATAGCTATTTTGTCCATCAGAGTGTAGATTATGTGTGGAAACCATAGAAAACCAGTCCGTATCATCTGTTTGTCCATTCTTTTTGCTCTCACCTGAAGACTTTCTCTTTTCTTTGCTTTTTTTTTTTTT
>VXBL01008568.1:3356792-3387298 GCA_013400195.1 Aramus guarauna
AAAAAAAAAAAAAAAGTGAGGTGTCACCACAGAAATGAGTGAGGTGTCACCACAGAAATGAAGGCTATAAAAGAGATTTTTACAGTTTCCTCTCTTGGCAAGTTTTGAATGAGCATCCTTCTCTAGACCTACACTCTTGCAAATTAGACCTTGAAAAGTTGGTAGGCGTTTTCAGTCATTTGACAGGATTGTTTCATCGGGCTGAAAATATCACTGTTGTTAGACTGGTGATCCAACAGAAGAAAACTTTCTCATGACCATCAAAATGAAGACTTCCTTTTAAATGGCACTGAGGAGGGAATAGTTATGTTACCTTTGTTGTTGTTTGCTTTTTAACAGAACCAGACTCTATTCTACCTGTCACTAAATACTTAATCTCAGAAGCTACTGTATTAAAAAATGGCATTCACTTAAATATTATAAAAATCTATTCTTTTACAATTACAATCCAATTTACATCCTGTTTTTTTTCCAAAGAATTGTGAGAAGTCTTCATAAGACTCTTAATTAGTCAATCAGTAATGTCCAATTCTGGATATTTTGTTTTCTTTCGCAGTTCTTTTATTTCTAGCAGTACAGCCCTGAGGACTTTTGATTATAAGATCTTCTGACTACAACTTATGAGCTTAATAGCCATCACACTGTATTTATGATCCTATATCACACTTCAGGGAAAGCTTCTGTAGCTTGCTTGCTGGCTTTGTTTGCAGTAGTCAAAGCCCTGGAGACGTCAGCATTTAACTGTGCTTTGAAATTGCTGAAGTGTGTTGTTCCACCAGATTGGGTGGCCTACACAGCAACTCTAATAACAAATGGCTCTGGGTTTTTTTTGTGGGGAAGTAACCGCACATGCATTGTCTTAGGGTTGCCTTCTGACTATTAGGCAGTAATTTCTGAAGAAAAGAGCCTGCTGTTCTCTCACTTCTGAAATGAAACATGAGTATAACCTGGAATGAACCCATGTCTTATGTTTTTATTCATTGTTTGTTGACCCTGTGGTCAACCCTCTGTCACTATGATTAATCATTCAGACTCCAGTTGTCCAAAAAGACAATTCAAGCCTTTTCTGCAAGAGAAAATGGGAGGTGGAAGGAAATGAAACAAAGTATTAATGAAACAAAATGGGTTAATCTTTGACATGATAATTTATACCTGGGCTAGCAAACCAACAGGAGGGCTCTTGTATGTGAATGATTAATAGCCGCTATGGTTGCATCTGTGACAAGTGATTAATAAAGTTTGTGATTAAAAAGAATACTTTCTTTTCTTTTCCTTAAGTGTGCAAATCTTGGAACTCCACTTCTGTCTGCACAGTGGTTCAATTACAATGCAGACTGATTTGTAATTCAGATGTCACTCACCATTACTCATGCAAACGTCTTCAAAATGGAGTTCACTTGATCTGTTAAGTACTAAAGAACTGGGAAATCCAGCATGTCCCCAAAGGACTTTCTAGCCTCTGGGGAAAAAAAGTGAGATGCAGCTGTTTCTCCAGAAGCATCTAACCTATCAACATGGAATTTATTACATATAAAAATAATGTTCTGAGACTGTATGAACTACTTACCAGATGCAAACCAGAGCCATAAAGTCCATCCGTACTTCATAGCTAGAGCAATAACTTGCATTAAATCTCAAACCTAATAGACCCATGGTTTTTTTTTTTCCCAGAAGTTAGACCATGCTATGAAAAGATACGCAATCTGCATGGAAGTCATTCACAGAGCTGTAACATGAGAGTTTCAACCAAGTACTGCTTTTTAAATCCATGTGTTCCCTTCTCCAAAAGTTAACAGTATTAGATGAAAATTTGCAAAAGTTTGTTTACAACGCCCCCTGCAAAATGAAGTCTTTCAGAGTTCATTTGCAAAGGCATCACATACCAAGCCCTAGACTGTTCAAATTGTCATAGAATAATTAAATTGGTGTGTTGAGATGCAATTACAAAGGAAGGTAAGAGCAGCAGCAGAGGTTCAGACCAAAGGTTCAGTTAACTCTGCCTCCACTCTCCCAGCAGTGGGGGGATAGTAGCAGATGTCTAGGGAAACAAGAATGAGGAGAAAATGGTGCTTTCTTGGTGGTTGTACTTTACCAGTTGCTAGTAATCTGTAGCTTCCTGAGTGGAAATTTGAATTCAGACCATCATGTTTAATAGCTATCGTGAATTCATGTAAGCACTTTAACTCATTTGTATTTTGGCCCCTATGGCATTCTGTAGCAATTACCTTCAGAGTTTCAAATATAAATTGCATGTTTTACCATTTTAAACTTGCTGTATGAGCATCTCTTTGCCTTTCCTTCTAGTTCCTATTTCATGAGAAATAGTGAACAACCTTTCTTTATGTTCTGTTTACTGTGCATGATTTTGTAGACCTGTTTCATATTTCCTTTAGGTGATCTCTTTCAAGATGAAGACTTTTAGTCACTTCATCTTTTCTCCCATGACAAATGTGAATATGTGGCACATATTCTAATTTTCATTTTTAAGATGGAGAATCTGTATCTGAGATAGATCCATCATGGATTTACACAGCAGTGTAATGATGTATCTAGGGTTTGTTCCAGATTTGTTTCTTAGTAATTCCAGACATTCTTTTTGGCTGCCCCCAAGTCCAGAACTGGCATTTTCAAATCAGCATCTACAATGACTACATATCACTTTCTTTAGCAGTAATAGCTAGTATACATAATCTGAGAGGATTGTCTTTTTGCTTCTGTGAGTGAGTTTGTGGTGGGTTTTTTAATGCTTTGTACTTTATTTAAGAATTTTCAACATTAATTTTCATCTTCTGATATTAAACTCAAATGTCACTAAAATGGTGTTTAATAATTTTATGTCTTCCCATTTATGGGTAGCATACTTATTTTTCTTCTGTAAAGATATGCACTGCTTATCAGGAAAAAGAAAATTTAATCTAAAGCTTCCCACAGTGCCCTCTTTGGCTTGTATAATCTGCAATTTAGGGCTGTAGATTTACAGGCTTTACACTTTTCTAGAAGTCTAATAAGGTTGGACTGATGGATTGGCACAGAAACCATATTAAAGATCCTTTTCTGGAAATAACATCTCAGTTGATCATAATTCGTTCCAATAACCTGAAGTGAGATTTGTCTTTCATGCACTTGAAGATTCAAGTGCATAGGGAAAGCCACACTTACTCTAAGGTGACAAAGTAAGTGTCGTCAAGAAATTTGTGTGAAAGCTAACAAATTATTTCTTCCTTTGTAGGCATTAGTTTAATACGTAAGAAGAGAGCATTGTCTCCCTGATTTATGGCAATCTAATTGCTAGCTGCAGGTAGAGGTTTTCTGAACTATATTTTTTTATTTGTTTGTAAATGTGTTTTGGTTGTCTTGAAACATTTTTTTTTCAAATTATTTTTATCCAGCCAGCAAAAATTACCTTTGGTAAGACAAGACGCTTAAGTTGACATGAAATACCACTTTTTGCTTTAATTTTTATATCAGACTAGGAATTTGGAAATTATTAAATTAAGAAAGAAAAATCTAAGAAAAGGAAGTTGGCATCATTCTCAGTGTATCTGCTGGTCCAGTCATAAAGGTATCTGTGTTGCCTTTGAGGTCCAAGTTCTATTCCTCCTACTGAAACTATCACTTTTTCAAATAATTATGTTTTCATCATCTCTCTGGAAAAGTGAAGAACCGTCTATAATTTGAAACGCTCATCAGAAAGAAGGGAAGGGCCCAAGTCAGTATTCCAATATATAGCTTTTTAACTAAATATAAGAGCTTCAGCAAGGCATTTGAGACAAGCGCATACTAAAACATCTCAGTAGTTTGTGCTCACTTGGCATTTCCTCAATAAATTAATCTTCTAATATTAGGCTGTGTTTTCCTTTTCTTCTCCAGACCAGTTTCTTTCCTAAAACAACATGATTTCTGAAACATAATTTCATTTACTTTGCAGACTGAAGTAGAAGTTTTTGATGCTTTGACCATTTAAATATTATTTTGGCTTGCTTGTTCATTGTCATACTAAGCTAGGGAGAAAAGGTTCAGTACTCAGCCAAAGAAAATGCAGACTCAAGTGGGCCTTTAGTTTGTATGTCGAAAACTCCACAAAAAGTTTATATCAGCGTGTCTCATTCAGATTTGACTTCTGCCAGAAGCAGCCGGCCTCATTATTATTTCAGTAAGGTATCTTCAAACAAACGGTGAAGTGGTATTACACCCTGTATGGGTCTGTAAGTCTCTGGGCTCTTTAAGGTGTGTAACCACTGACAGTTATTACTGGAGAAACAAAGAGAGAAGAAGGGTCACTTCGTTTCCCCCTGGTAGCAGCATGGTTTGATTTACAGCATTTCTTTAAAACAGGAAACTGCCAGGAGTATTTATTTCTTTCTAAATAAACATGTGTCACTGTACTTGCAGAGACCATAGTATTTACATTTAGCTGTTGATATTTTAATTAACAATTTAAGCGTGTTGTTTGCCCTGTGAGTTCAATGGGAAAAACTCTACAAATAAACAGCAGTTCCCTCTTGGACAATCACTCTGTAAATTAGCTTACTTTGTCAATAAAGCGCATGCCTATCAGCCCCTTCAAGGCAGCAGGGGGCAAGGATGTTCATTTACTTAAGCAGTAGGTTATACTATTAGTGTGTGTGATTGCTGTTAATTAGGATATGTGTAGATGTCTCTGTGCTGCACAGTTTGTAATATAAAACCTTTAAGCATTTAGGCTATTAATGAAGTCAATAAATGATTCTATTAGGAGACTTTTTTTTTGTTTTTATTACTTCCTTTCTGTTTTGCTATTACTTATTATAATAATAGTACAGTAGTCAAAATATAACCAAGGGCTATACAGAAAGAGTAAAGCAACGTTTTTACCTTGAAGAGTCTGCAGGAGAAGGGACTGTATGTTCCAGTGTTTGTCCTGTAAGTCTGAAGCAAGAATGCATGTGTAGTCCAGCTATGAATTATAAGTGACTTCCATCATTTCCATTTGATATTCAGTTCAGTGTTTAAATATGCTTTTCATATCCCTTTGACTTGACATAATTTAAGCATTTGCTTAGTTTTCTAAATCCATCATAAATGGTCTCACTTGCATTTTCTTGTAAACAAGGTTATGTGAGTATATATTTGAAAGACCAGACTGTATGAATATGCATTTCTAATTTAAATTTTAAAACCAAATGTCTATAGCAAATTCTGAATTAATAACGTCTGTGCTGTGCTGTGATATGCTATTAGCTACATATAACCTCTCTCTGACATCAGTAGAAGGGTCAATTCAAACTCTTGTCACAGTCAGCATCTTTCAAATACATAGTCTAAAGGCATGTTTCTGTTTACATGGAAAAGATCAGCTGAAGGGAAATACTATTCTACAAAGATAAATAATAGAGTTCTATATGAAAATTCATCCATTACTGGAAAACAGTCGTGGCATTAGAAGTCTTGCGTCCTAGTCATGGTACCATAATATAAGCACCTTATAGTTAGCATTTTGACTGTCTAAGGATCACAGAGAAGGAAAGAAAACAGTGCAATTGTATTTGGATGAGCAGAAAGGGAGGCGCTTTGCTGAGCTCATGGTGGTCAGAATGTCAAAAATGAGCTTGGAAATATACGCTCACACACTCTACCTTACTGTGTGCCGAGGGAGAATATAACATGCTCAGTTTTAAACTATATGGATGCAACCCTAGAAAAGAATATGGGGAAGTGTTTGCTACCATTATTGGTAAAATTCAATTCTCCTCATTGGGACTGAGATTAAACCTTAAAGTTTTAATTCTGCTTTTACCAAATGCCCCCCAGCAATACCATCCTCAATTTCACTGGAAATGGTGTGAAACATTAAAAGCCAGAGTGCGCACAAGCTAACAGAAGTGGATTTTCATGAGCTTTAGGTCATTTTTTAATAGAAATTTAGAGCTTGGACTTAAATTTATATCAGGATTTCTAAACTGTCACAAATGCACTGTGAACAATGAAAATGTAATAAGGATGCAGTCAGTTTCCTGAATGTAAGAAGTAAAAATATTTTGGGAAATTCTGTCTTGTTCTGTGGAAAAATTATTTCTCTGATTAAGAAATCACATTTTCTCAGATTGCTAGTAGCAAAACCACAAAAACAATCAAAAAAAACCCCACCAAAAAGACCTCGTTTGGAGACATTTTGGGGTTTAATCAAAATATTGCAAGAATCCAACACAAACACACACACACACACACACCCAAAGTGCAACCTTTTGTGGTATAAATATAAAACAGGAAGTGCAGGAGTGATTCCATGTTTGAGATCTTGACTCAAAGCAATACCAGGGTTTTTGTGTTTGCATGTGTAAGCTGGTATACAGGGAAGAGAAAACGGTTAGAAAATTTTGTTAATTGTAGCAACCGTCTTCCCGTTGCTGCATCGGGACACTGGTATACTTTATGGCTCAGTGCACCTTCTGTCAGGGTGGTTTTGAGATGTGACAGTAAACCACATTTCTCCTGGAAGTTGCTAGGCATCAGTCTTACCAAAGCTCTTTCAAAATTTTCAGCCGGTGCCAGGCGCAGCAGCAGATGTGTTTGTAGAGGAAGTTTTCCAGCCATCAACAGCTTTGCTGAGCTTGTACTTCGGCTGAGCTGCTGAAAAAAATGCTGGGCAGAACTTCAAAGCCATATTGTCGAATTCAGAAGATAAACAGGGTCTTTTTGAGCTGAGGAAGAATGACTAAATTTCAGAAGACAACAAAGACTATTAAAGATTCCCACAATTAGAGTTAAAACTCACTCCCAGACCTTGTGTTAAGATTCAGTGCTCAGCAAGTGAAGAACATGACTAGTGTGAGACAAAGAAAATAGATAGAAATACTCTAAGCCATCAGTACAGTTGAAGGAATTTTTTTAATATATACTGTTGGGACATTTCATTTCCACAAAAACAAAACAATGTTTTTCAAGACCCATATTCTGAAACAATAGTTGCTCACCTTTTGATAGATTCTTTTAAGTCATACAGCTAATTTACTCACAAACTTCACACCAAATTGAATTCAACTGCTAGTGAAATGCAGTGTCAGTATTTAGATAATTTCTGAAAATACTTTTCAGTATACGTATTTTGCCTAATAACATTTTCTTAGGTTCCGTAAACAAATGGTGCAGTATTGAGTCAGTATGATCTACAAACAGGTCTTAGATTATGCGTTGTAGCCAGTCCAGCTATATCTGTACACAAGTCACTATAGCATTGGTCATCTCTTACGGGTGGGTTTATACTTTCTTGGATGAGTGGAGAAATTACTTTTGCATGGATCAGTAACTGCCATAAGGCTTTCTCTACATTATGCAGAAGATGCAGGGACTGTTCTGACAAGATAAGAGAACAGATTATTGGAAACTGTTCTAGCATACCTTCTAAGAACAGATTTCTTGGTACATTTTCTTTGTTAAGAAATCTGAACGCATGGAGAATTATACAGAGACTGCAGAAATTTTGCACAAAAGTCTACTGTAGTCTTACCTGTTAGAGCAAATACAGATTGCTCGATTACAACAGTAAGCTAAATAGTGTTTTGTGTTTTTCAGGATACTGTTGACAGTTAAAAATCATGAACTTCATAGGAAAACAGCTTTGTGTATTCACACAATAAATTTACTCTGCTTTAAATTTGACATAAGAATGATACTCTGTTTGAAAAGTAATTTTTTTGGTGTGGTTCCTCAATGAGCATCCATGCTCAATGAGCAGTGTTTCCATTGCAACACTGATGCTCACTGAGAAACCACCAAAAACCCGTGAGTGCCCAGGCTGTGAAATACCATTCCCAACACTTGTACAACACTACTACATGGTCCATTGTTTACTTAATTATTTTCAGTACAGCAGTGTAACTATTAGAAATGTTTGTACTAAACATAAATTATTTGAACTTTGACAGTGTATTAACAGCTTATAATTTTATCTTTGAAAAACTGCCATCTGCGTGCAAATATAAGGAAAATGAGAACACTTGCTCCTATCCAGTATTGTAACTTAGTTCATACACTTTCCGAGGAAGTATGCTGTAGATGAGATAGCTTTCAAGACCAAATGATATGTGATCAAGTTCTCAATCACTTCCCTGACAAAATAGTTTCAGAACTACAGAAGACACTTCATTGTATCAGACCTGAATACATAGGAATGTTGAAGCAAGTCCTCATGAAATGGATATATGTGTATTCCTCAGTTAAAATGGTCTTAATATGTTTTCCCAATACAAGAAATTATCTTTTTGACAACTGATACATTGCATGTTTATTATATTTTCATGCGAAACTTTTTTTATTTTTTTCTTTATATATTTAGTCTTTTCTCTTTGCTGACTCCTTACCCTTTGAGTAATGTGTACTGCTTTTGCTTCTTGGAAGTCAGAGGAAATGTAGAGATAGAACTGATATAAAATACTGGGAGAATATGACTGAGCTGAAGGTTGTTGGAGTTGACTCAGTTGATATAGACTGATAGATGAATATATAGGGAGGTGGATGCGGTTATATATTCTTGTAGAAATTCAAGGCCAAAATTTGTCTTTCATGAAACACTGGGAAGTTGAGTAAAACCTAACTGCAGTGTAGAAACTTGCTCAGAAAGGGCAAACAGAGCTTTTGAATAATTACACAGATGCAAGTGCAGTATGGTTTTGTTTTCTCATGATTCAGAAGCATTAGGGTTTCCTTAGGGTTTCCAGGAACTGGATTTATAATTTTTGAGCTCCTTTAGGAGTCTAGTTCTTGATTTCATATCCAAATTGTTGCAGGTACACCTGAGATACAGAAGCAAACTGCGTTCTTGGAAACGCTGATCAAACCCATTCCAATTTCACCAACAATAAAACCAGAAAAACTTATTTTAAGATTCTGCTGTATTACTCAGATCCTGCTTCATATACAGACTCTTACGTGTGTCTCATAAACACTTACAATATTTAAGCTTCTTTCAGATGCATCCGTGACTCTGGTTTTCAGAGTCAGTTTTTCTTTACTATTCCATGCTATCAAAGCAGAGGAAGTTAACATTACGTTATCTGAAACATATGATTCACCAAGCCAGATCAAGCCATGAAATCCATTGACACAGATTTCTTCTTTAACTGACCAGTCCCTGATGATTCAGAGGCAAATGAAATATCTGTGATGCTTGGTTAGGCCTTAGGTCAGCAAGTTACCTTCAGTCAGCATCTGACTTTAGAAGTCTCTGAGAATTCTGTACTTTATATGACCCTAGCTACCTGCTCATATTGATATTTTGCTCTAAAATTGGGTCATGCTTTAGAGCAATTTTGAATTCCTGTTCCATAATTTGCACCATAGTAATGGTTAATCAGAATGTTAAGCAAAAAAAATAAAATTAAAAGGCCAGAGAAGTCAACTAATGCTCTGTATATTGATAAAAAAAATTTACAGGTCTGTTATTGCTACAGAGGATTACCATTTACTAGCAACAGTTATTTGAAATCAGTCAGTAAACAGAAATACTTTACAGCTACCTTCTGAAATATGAGAAGCACCTGCTAATTGTATATCACATCTTCAAATGAAAAATCACATTTTTCATGTCTTCTCTAACATTTGTGGTATTGAATTACTGACTTCATTTTCTGACCTTAAATAGGATGTCCTGACACATGGTCAGCTTGTGACAGTGATTAATTAGTATTAATGTACTTGTTCGGTGTTCTGTCAAGGATGACTGGGTATGGGCTGTTAAACTTGTGCTCTCCCACTTTCACACAGCACAGCACTCAGAGGGCAAATAGGAACCCAGGGGAAGGGATTTGTAGGTTTGCTTTGCTGTATCTTAAATGAGCAACTGAGTAAAGGATGACAGAATTATTTTAGTTCCATTGGAGTTTTGGGTCAGGACTTCATAGAACATAAATCTGGTTAGTTCATTGTCAGTACAGTCACTACATTGTAGAATTTGAAGAACAGTCCATAATCATCAGTAAATCTACATTAGGCTTGTTGCTTTTTATATCAACTCTCCTCCAAAGTTAGGAGTTCTGATTTCAGTATACAGGGTTTCTTCCTTTTTTTTTTTTTTTCTTCCCTCCTAATTTGTTTTAAAATAAAAGCAGTATGGAAGAAAAAAAATCAGAGGAATAGGACTTGCAGAATCTATAGTTTACTTCTAGCTTTTTCATAAACCTTTTTCAGGACTTTACATCAATTATTTTACCTAATAGTAAAGAAATGCTGATGAAAAAGGGCTTACAGTCCCAGATATTATTATTTATTTTTATGTTACATTTTGTCTAAATTCAGTGGGCCTATCCATGTTGTGATTATGCATTTTTGCTTGTAAGTACTAAGTAGGTTGTTAACATCCTGAGGCATGTAAACATACAGCATGGATTTAGTTTCAATGTATTTTGTAAACAAATACATAGAGTACATAAAAGTCCTTGGAAATAGAATGTTTCACAAATCAACAAAAGGGTCTATAATAGTTGTAATCAGTGTAGTATATGGCAGTATTAATATAACACAATTTTGTATAATACAAAAGCATATTTTTCTCTTCCTTAACTTTGTCACCAGAAAATACTTCTGATGGTTATCAGCTTTCTATATGTTTATTATTGTGCAATGTTAAGTAAACTGCAGATGGATAAAATCAGTTTTGAAAGACACGTTTTCAGATGAAACCATTAAGTTATGCTGATAGTGATCACTGCACTCTTTTCTAATGTTAAAAGTCTCTTTGATCTTGCAGTGATAAAGTATCCTCAATTCCTTCTGCCTTAAAAGAGGGCAGTGGCAGGGAAGGAGGACAAAATCTTCCCATCATATTCTGCTACTATCTGCATCAAAAGTATAATCAAACCCCTGAAACAGCATTACCACAGCTAAATTGTAGACTGGGTAAATAAAGTATATATCTCATAGTCAAGAGAATCTAGAGATTTGGGGCTGACGAAATAATGTAATGAAGCTGTGTACCTTTTCTCTGTAAATCATTCTTGTTTGGGTCAGTTCAAGATTGGTACCCAAATCCTAAAGCAATGTCACTATTGAAATTTCTGTCCATAACATATGAAACTAGCAGTGATATTCTTCAACCCTGTTTCAGAAGGACACAACAACCCTGAGATAAGTTTGTTTGTGACTCTTACTAGTACTAAGTTTTAGTGAGTGGATTAGTCACCAAATAAACTTTCATCTATCTGTAACCTCCAACTTTGAAGCTTAATGCTGTTCATTTGTGATAGTCAAATAGGAAAATTATAGATCAGATATTCTTGTACTTTGTAAGCAACTGCGATAGTCACAGGAAAATTCTAGATCAGATATTCTTGTACTTTGTAAGCAACTGCCTTTTGGTGCAATGAAATGAGTCATACCAATCACGACTGCTGAGGTGTAACACCAGGCTCCGTTGTCTGTTCCTAATGCATCCGGCAGACCTAAACCCCTGTATTTCAGTTCTCTTAAAAGCACTTACTCTTGGCATCACCAAATCAGAAAAGGATTAAAAAGTGTACAAACATGTAATTCTTAGTTGGTTTTGATAGATTTTTACATAGAGGAGGTAACAGATACTTCAGAATTGTCAGGACTATCAGACTAGGGAGAAATTAATTCTGGGGAAAAGGTTTCTTAAAAGCATGAAGCAACTTATACATGGAGATTGATTTGTAGAGCTTGCAGGCCTGCTTTACTTCAGCTCCACTGAACTATCTCCAGGTATGACATTTTACTGTTCTTGACAGAGAAATGAGTGCTGATGGAAATGTAAATATCTTGGAAGAAATAGAAGTTGTAACAATTAGTTTGACAGAGTAGGCTTTAGAGGTGGAAGTGTCTTCTGTGTTTAGACAGGAAACCATGCTGCAGAGGGAGAGTGCCCCAGGATTACTGTTTTCCTGGTGCCTTTCTAATTTCGCTAAAATATGTAAATGGAAACGAGTAGGTAAGACTTAGTGTCAGCATCTTAAATTTTAGTTATGAGCAGTGGCCTCATCATGACAAAATGTCTATTTAGATTTCAGAAATTGTCTTGATACTGTTTAACATCTTTTCACACTGCCTGCTGTATGTCATTCAGCTTTTTATTGTTCTGATTTCAGTCAAGTAGAAGTGCTAAAGTTAAAAACAGAGTACAGCCACAACAACTAGTTAGTTTTCCTTTCCCTACCAAGAATTATGTTTTATGTGGTCTCTTTCTGAGTGTATATGTACAACTAAATCCTGATATGAATAAAATCCTTAAGAGCAGCCAAATTCTTCTTGTGGGCTACTAATGAAAAATTATGTATAAATACGATCTTTCACTGGAAATGACAGTTGGAGAAATTGGGTCATTTGTTAAGCTAGATCTGGTAACCAGACCCAGACTTATTTTTCAGAGGGTATAGAAGATTATTGTGTATCAAAAGAAAAATCATGAAAAAGAGGCAGTGATGGCAGGGGTGACTGTTACAGAAGTTATCATCTTCCGACTTAGAAGGTTGATTTTATTTTTATCATATTGTGCAGTCTCCTCTATCTGGTCTGTAACATCAGTAGAGAAGTTTCTCTCTTCTTCCTCATTGATCATCCATGATACATGGTTGAACACCTTATTCGTGTAAATCCTTCTGAAGTGTTCCACATTGGCCTCACCCCATTGTTAGAAAGCTGGCATGATGCCTTTGAGTTGGGATCTAAAACCTATCAAGAATGTGCTCCCCTTGGATTCTTTAATGTACATTGTGAGGGGCCCTTTTTATAGTATCTAATGAGCTGTCCCACAAATGCGCTGAACATTGTCATCAATCACTTCAAGGTGCTCCTTATTCACTTTCCCTTTTCCTCCAAGAGTTAAGTGAGAATATTTGAGTCCAGCAAGAAAAGTGCTCCCTATGTAAGCAGCCTTTTTCAAAGCTGTGAGAAGGACGCATGTGATTTCTCTAAGACATCAGTTAGCAGGTCCTGCTTATACAAAGTGTAGTGCTTCATAGTCACCTTCCCCTTATTGAGGAATTATTATCTTTGAAATTTTCCAACAGGCAGTCTAGCACTGAGAGCATGGAATTTCATTTCTTGTGTTCCCACATGTTGTATCTATGTTATACCCAGTCAAGAGGATACAGGAATTTCATAGATGTCACAGGCGGTAGGAGGACATAGCCAACAAATTATTTTTATTCTTGCAATTGTATAAAACATTTGACATCTTAAATATTAGCAGTAAGTAAAACATAAATATTCAGATGCATTATTACTGGAACAATCCAATTTTCCTCCCAAAATTAAAGATAGAAGAGCTAAGTATCTCCAGTTAATGCACAGAGAGTTAAAAATTTCAGTCCTAGTTCTGCCATCAAGATTTTGTGTGGACCAAAAGATGTAATTTATTCAGGTTTAGTTTCATTCTTTAAAAGGAGGATAATACCTGCTCTGTAGGGGATTAAAGGAACATTTGCTTCTATAAAGGTATAAGTTGTTGTAGCAAGAACAGTAAAGGATCATTCCGGGCATCAGCTGCTGTTTGCATAGTTTTCTCTGCCTCTTGATTAGAGTAGTCAAAAAAGTGATGCTCAGTAATCAGATTAAGGGAAAGTTTCTAAATTTGTACAATTATTTGTTTGAATGAAACCTTGGTTTGCAAACTGGGTAGTGAAATAACATCAACTAAGAGGCACAGATGAACAAACTCGACCAATACAGTTAGGGAACTAAAATGAAAAGCGTCATCTCTGTACAAGAATTGTTGGTTTAACTGATGGCCTGCATAATAGTGATATATCTTAGTCACTGAGTGAAGAAATGCTTGTCCTACAACAAAACCCCAGAGCCCGTAATTCATACCACTTTGTGCTGTACCAAATAATTTCAAATTTCAGAATGGAAGGATACAGTCTTACTGTTCCTGCATGTTCCTGGCTTGCCACTATTGGTGGTAGTCTTGCTGCCTTCGGGCTGCAAGCCTTAGATTTAAAGGAGGATATGGCTAGATTCTTGTAATTGCTAAATATCTATGCCCATACATAACTACATAAATGACTTTTAAAATCTAATCCATTACCTTTTTCTAATCACTGCAAACTACTAGTGATAAAAGTTCAGATCTATGTATTGTTTCATGTCAAATAAAGGTCTGTTTTTGAAATAGTTGACCTTCAAAGATTGATGGGGTTCACAGGATTTCAGATGATTGTAGTAAAGATTTCATTTAGGATTGTAGGTGATCAGTTCATTGAAGTATTATTAAGCAATTAAAACAGTTAAGATTTTTCTTTGATCTTTTAGACCAGCGCCAGCCATCCAGTTTTGTCTTCAGTGAATAGAATTCTGCAATGCTGGCCTGCTATTGAACCACCAATAAATAACACGTATATTAAGAAGTGGCTGAATGACTGCTAATTTATTTTATATTTTAATTTGATCTTGTTAAGGTTTGGCATTTTATTTCAGACATTACCATTTTGCATGTTTCCAAGAATGGTGAAATTCTCTGTGCTTGAAGATGATTTGGAAAACTTCCAACCAGGTATTGCATAAAATAACTGTGTCTTATAGATGTTATAGTCAGGCTTCGTGATAAAACGACTGCGTCTTATGGATGTTATAGTCAGGCTTCATGGTATAAGGATATGTTGTATGTTCCTCAGTAGACCTTTAAGTGCTAGTTTTGTCTAATAAAGTCCTGCAAGTTTGGATAGCTGCTTGTTAGATTTATTTTGCTCTCCTTGCATAGCAGAAATCAAACTGATGGAGGAGCACAGCTTCCTAGGGCCATCACAGATGGTGAACCAATATCACCTGATAGAAGAAGAGATGCTTTGATACATAATGTCCTCACACTTTATTTTTAATTACTATATCTTTTGCAGTCGAATGCAGTTAAAGCATCTTATGACCAGCTTTCACGTAGAAAACAATCACACAGAAATGAGTTACAGAATATGATAGTGGCAGCTGTAACACTGTGGCACTGCTAGCTGGCCCACACTCCATTGGCAAGGCATCTTGCAGGGTCAGTTGCTGGTATTTTCCCCAATTACAAGTGCGTTGTTGGTTAGTTGTCATGTTATATGAGCAGTTTCTATGTCACATCTTTATCATTTAAACACTTTTGAAACTGCTAATGCAAATTATTTGGATGGGTGATACTACATTGTCATTCAAGCATGGATTAATTTTGTTACATTTAAGTTGGTGAAAGTATAAAATTTCTTCTAATAGTAAAAATAATATATAGATGTTTCCCTTTTTCAGATTGCTATAAGGGAGTATTTTATTTTGCCTTAAAAGTAGTAACAGCTGAATTGAAGGCAGTGAGATCAAATGTGAGGAGAATACACCAGCATTATAAATGCCATTTCTTTTTTTCCTTTTAAGTGTTAGATACATAAATGGATTAGTTAACAAAAATGATTGAAGTATGGTTTTGGATGCCAGCCTACATATTGTGATATGNAGCTAATGTTCATGCTAATTAATGCAATGGATCTTGGATTAGGCTCACTTTCCTTAGGGAAGTATTTGTCCTCATTCTTCACTCCTGGAGTTTGTATTCAAACTACTGTATCTTTCTGTCACTATGAACAAAGTTACCTTTAAAAAGTCATCTATGAATATCATCATGGAGACTGACTTTTATCTTAACCCTGTAGGTCAACAGTATAAAAAATAAGAGCATTCGAATTCAGGTCTCTTTGACCTTTTCAGACTACATGAATCTGCTTAATTTTTTTACAGCTGAAAATCATTTTACAGGAGAAAAGAAGCAATGATTGCAGAATAGATCTAAGTAATAGAATGTGATTGTTGAAAATGGGAATATCACCCTTTAATTACCATTGTCAAAAGATTATTTAACCACATTGCATTTTTTTCACAATATTATTAACACCATTGTGATTTGTTAGCAAAATATTACAGGGAAACTAAGCTGCTAGGAGGTATTCTGGGGAATTAGTGTGTTGCCTACTGCTGTTAGTTCTTACTGCCTAGACACTACTGCAATAAATGATCAGCTGTAACTATCTGGGTTTTTTCCTGCCTTCCCTGTTGCACTTTGAATTGTGCTGCAGCTCAAAGCCATTTCCTGATCATTTGTATTCCACCAAATTATACAATTAGCTGGTTGGTGCACCCTTGTTGGCCAGATAGATTATTTCCATTTGGATTCCGTCATTTTACTGAAAACTCATGAAAATGCAGACTGAGAAGCTTAGCAGGTGAAATAAATAAATAGGAGAAAGGATATGTAGCTTATCCATCGCTCACCTCAGACTAGCCTTGCAGCTTCTTCAGAGAACACTGTCTCAGCATGAGGAAACTCTCAATCAGTTTTAGTTACATCTTGTCACAGACACAATAAATCCGTGGGCAATCCAGTTCCGCTTAGTGTTTCATAGTTGGAAAAAAAGCCCTAGTGTACCAAAGGGAACCGTGTGCACTGTTAGCAGTTGATACTGTGCCTCTAAATGCTAAAGCATTTACTGCACAACAGTGTAATTACCTAGCCAGGTATATTTGACAGTATAATCAAATGTTTTCTTAAGGCTCTCATGAAAGATTTTCTTCTGTTAGCTAATTTACTGTGCACATTCATACCATGATTATCACAGAAGTAGCTAGTACACATCTCCCACATTGCATTGGGTTTCAATAAAGATTGTGGAAGGCTTATTTCTTTTTTGAAAAGACCCCCAAAAGATAAATGTCTAAAACAATTTTAATAAGTAACTTTGTGTCTCCCGAGTGTTGTGTCCATTCCTTTTGCTGCCCCATGATTTCTCTACAGCTCATTCAATGTAAAATTGATGAGATCATATTCATTAAGAACTCAGAAGTAAGAAGTTATGAAAAATATTATTTAGGAAATAGGAGTAAGCAAAGACTGCAGAATTTGGTACTTCTGTTTGGTTTTGATCCCTAACTTCAGCATATGGAAGAAAGAGCAGAGTAGGGAATGTTGCACTACAGCATCCATTTCTCACTGTAAATTCACTCCTACAGCTCTGGGTGATGCACAAGAGTGTCTCCAGTGAAAGCTACCAAGCTTGTCATCTTCACTAACCCTAATATTGCATTCTGTAGTTCCGCTCTGCTCTTTGGTCTCTCCTGTGGGCAGCTAGCTCGTAATGTGTACTGCTTATAATCAAAGAGAAGGCAAAAAAAGGAAAGAGCAGTCACAGTACTAAGGTAAAATGTAGACATTTCTTGATTGCCTTCTCATTTCTCTCTCTGTGTTGCCACGTGACCCGAGACCACTCTTGGGTGTATCTGCCTTGCAGCATGTAACTGCCCCACGGTCAGCTGTGGCTCAGCAATGACTGTATTGCAGCACAGAGATGCCAAAACTATCACAGTCTCTCCAGGAGCCAGGGGCCATCTAGGTACAAAAGCTATTAAAATGCATACGTGTGCGGATTTGTCCTTTGACTAATCCAGTCATTTAGATTTGGTCTCTGGAGCTATTCTAGAAATTGAAACTTAAGTCATTAATGCATAGTGCTGATAATACTGTGACTAAATTAATTTGTCAATTTATGTTAAGCAAATAAATAAATAAAATAATAATCCTTACCAAAGAAAAAAAAACATAATAAACCCAATGTCTTCTAATGTATGGGGACTTGTGGCTTACCCACTCTTCTTCATAGTGTTTTTCTCAAGTGTGAAGGGGAGGATGATCCAACTGACTGGTCTACTAATAAATTTCCTTGGTGCATTTATGGAAGGAGAAGTGTATGTACTAGGAGCAGGCAGAGAAAAATTTCACACACTCATCAATACCTCTGAAGATCAGTTCTGAGATAGGATGCTAAATTGTGGGTTTATACCTAAAAATACAGTTGTATTTATTTATGTATTTTAGTAAAATTCTGAATATACAATTCCATGTTTACTTTGAACATGTATTATTGATATTGGGGTAGGGAATGTCATTGCATTAGTTTGACTTCATTGAGAAAGGCAAAGATTATCAGCTAATGAAAGATGTTTCTTTTCTTTCAAGTACCTTTATCAGAATTTGCAGTAAAAATAGTATTACACTTATAATCCTTGTAGACATGATTTATCTCACAAGCAAACAAGGGAACAAGAAACTTTAGGCTCCCTCACTTTCTGAGCCTTTTTACATCTTAAAAAGAAAATTAAAGTCATGTAGCCACATAGTCTGACTTAAAGGAACAGGAATGAAACCAGCAATCTTTCACCTGTAGGCTGCTTATTCGATTTCAGCCCAGACTAGGAAAGTCATAAAGTGATTACAAGGTGCAGGGGGTTATTTTCGTTGACTGGGGTGGCTTCCATAGGTGCGCGTGCACCTTTGCAGGGCCCCTGCTGCCATACCCTCCTCTTCAGTCTTGCCAGTTTCAGAGAGAAAAGCCAAAAAGGATTAGTTCTGGTGACTGGAATCATCATTGCAGTTTTAGAGATGAGGCTGTTGCAGAGGGGAATTGCAAAGATATTTCCCTCTCATTACACGTGTTTTTACTGAACTTACAAAGCTGCCAAACCAACTACTTTGCTGAGCCCTGAAACTGTGTGTGAGCATGTGTGTACACATGTGCACACACAGCTTTTTTCCTTACAGATGCTGTTTTCTTCATGCTAGAAAGATGGTACAGCTGCTGCGCTGTCACTTTTTTTATCACATCACTCTATACTTTGCATTTTTTTCCAAGTATCTCCTTATAAGCACAGGAAAAAAAGGCGTTTCTAATTATATATAGTTAAGGAATTATTGTTGAGTCAAATAGCTATTTATGCGCAGTCCTTAAAGTTGCTATTGTATGTAAGGCAAAATACCAGAAGTGATGAAGACAGATATTGATTATCACCCCAAAAAAGACCTGGAAGAAAACAGCAGAAGCTGTCCAGCTGAAATTGTACCATATCAGCTCCTGCAGGGTATTTTCATTTTAATCGCTGCTGCTGTTCTTTCCTTCACTTTTTTTGGTTTGGTTTGGTTTTAAATTTGTGTCTTGCACAGGATAAAATAATGATATTTGGGAATTAATCTCTGATATATTTTGCAAGCTGTAAACAGTAGCCTATTCATAGTTGCATCGTTAACTGTTGCCTCAAAATGGAGGTGGAGCTGGAAGAATGGGACTTGAGATCTTAATCACTCTCATTTTGCTCTTGTGTTATAATGTCTTTCAAAAACTTAGGTTTAATGTGGTCTGCTATGCTGTCATAGATAGAAAAAGGGATCAAGTTAACTTAGTCATAGTAAGGGGGAAGAAAAATACAGTAATGATGTTTGAATAGACAACGACTTTATGGGCCCCTTTTCATTAAAACCATTCAGCAAGAACATATACCTAGAGCACAGTTTTATAGTCCTTTTGCACTGTCACATTATCATATTTAGAAAAAGCAGGGGAAATTCTCTGCATTTCAGCATTAGAAAAAACACTACCACAAAGGCTGCAGGGCTGGCCACAGGTATCTTGCTGTAGTGGGTACTGCAGTGCACCTTCTGCTTGCTTTTTGTCTTCTCTTTCCTTCAGCAGAGACATCCTCAGTTCCTTCTGGTCCTTCAGAGGCTAGGTATGGCCTTTTTAGCCAGGTGTCCACACTTGTATCAGCGCACAAGGATTGACAAGCGTAATATGAGTGGGTTAAACACTGTTAGTACATATTAGGGTTATTTTGGTGTGAGTAGTAGGAAAAGGCAATTAGGCGTATGTTTTCAGCTACACCAAAGGCAATGCGATGCTCTCCTGGAATGTGAATGCCAGGGATTTCCATGGAATGTTATATGGGATATACGTACATGTGGATGAGTGGCTGGTAGCTGAAGTGGTAAAACAATAGGCAAAGAAGAAAGCTCCAAGAGCTCGAGTATCTGAGAGAAGCTCCTATGAGACCCAGAGCTATGGTTTTGTGTGTGTGTTCTGCCAGGTAACTCCTTGTTAGCTTCTGAGGGAGGGAGAAGGAAAAAAAAAAAACCGCACACAAAAAAAAATGCGTTTCTGCTAGTGTTCTCTAGCTAATGGATTACTCAAAAATCTGAGTTCTGTCTAGTTGCTACTCAAAACATGTAGCTGTAACATCAACACCAGCTATTTTAGTTACAAGGTTTCCAAAAGAAAGTCAGCTAAAACAACAGTAGCAGAAAAAGTGAGTTGCCTGTACACTATACTTCATCAACTTTATAACCCTGTCATATTTGGAAACCTGGTCTTTTCCACTATTTGTCCCAATGGAGAGAGATGAGATCAGCTGTTGTTATCACCAAACGGCTAGGAAAGTCATTGCCATTGCAATTACATAGCTGTGCAAGAACCGCTCATCTCCAGCCTTGTTTTAGAAATGCTCCTGCGGAACAGTGATGTGGAGCTCCGGGCAAGTTCTGTCCTGTCCTCTCAGGTATCAGCGTAGGACGCAGCTAAGTACAGCCACAGTCCTCCTGACAGCACTTGCCAAAGTGCTGCCACTGCCATTGCAGTTTCAGATAACTGGTTAAAATAACCTGTTGTATTCCAGCAACTTGGACTGTGGAGCAGTAATTGAGTTATACTGGTGCTATGGCTGTTGTGGTTCCTTTTTTATTTCTTTGTAATAATTGTTATGCTTTTGTATTATGTTATACCTGGCACAGACTCCAAGAGTTGGTAATTCCACTTCCCTAGTTATAGCCTTATCAATTGAATGTGTTTTGATTGCTATCTTTGGAACAAAGAGATTAATTTCACAGTGCGATTGGTTTATTTCCACTTCATCTTGTTAGAGTTGCTGAACATAGAAGGTGTGGAACAAATCAACAAACAGGAAAGGTTGAACTTTAAAATTTACAGGTGTGTAGTTAGAAAAAAAAAGAATATGAGGAAAAATTCTGGGGCCTGCTACTGGTGTAAACAGGCTCTTACATTTTCACGGAAAACAATGGAGTTACTGTCTGTTTATATTGTTGTAACAAAGATCCAAAATTGGCTGAGGCTCTCAGGGGAGCCTGGATTTCTCCTTCCCAGTCTGTTGCCTGCTGCTCCCATTTGCAGGTTGTGCCAACAGTGAGGCTGTGTGTGTATTCCCTAATAGATGCATGTCTGCAGGTACACACACACGCACCATTCACATGCTCGGATACATAGATCGACACAGAGCATTGCCTTTACTGGTACCCACAGCACTTAAATGAAGATGAACAACACAGCCTGCTCCTGCTCCTCCTTTCTGTCTTGATTTACAGTCACTCTCATATTTGCAGAGCCCTCAAACAGTGGCTATAAAACCATGCAGAAATAATGCCCTGATTCTTGGCCCCTCCACTTCCAGTCTGGGTTTTTTCCAGTTTTCTAGTCTCTTCCTGCTTGGCAGCTACTGCAGCTTGATTGAAGTTCTCACTTCCTTGGTGTCTTAAGCCCTACACTGAACCATAAGTCCACACAGCATCCAAGTCCAGAACCTAAGCCCTGTTTATCCTTTCTCTGTCTCCAGCCTCACATCTTTCCAGGACTTACTGGCTAGTCGAGCCTGAAGTTTGCTAGCGGATCACACACAAACACACTGGAGAGCAAAATTACATGGAAAATAGGTGGATGGAGTTTCATAAGACTGCAGTTATCAGGCACAGGGCTTGGTCAGATGCAACCAGCCTTGGTTTTTTGGTTTTTTTTGTTTGGTTGGTTGGTTGTTTTTTTCTTTTTATATTAACCCTCTCCATCTTCCCATCCTTGCTTCTTCCCATAAGCTGCTTAAAACATCCCATCAATTTTGCACAGTCCCACAATTCTCCCTGCCACCCCCAATAAAATCAGTTATTCCTATGAGACTCAATAATCTTGTTTCCACGCCTTTTTTTCAGTTCTTCAGGATTTTGAATGGTTCCTTCAATGGTACATCATTCAGGGACTTGAGCGTTCTATCTTTGGTATTGTCTTCATTATCTCCTGTTTCTTAGGGTTTGTGTATCTGGGTGTGATTTATTGTTTTTTCTGTCTCTTGCCTTTGTTTTTATGCTGAATAGCCTTTAACCAGATACCCTGTCAAGCCAGCTGTTCTTACATGCTAGGTATGTTTTTTTGTTAGAGCAGCGATTTAGTATCAATTCAGATTTCATCTGTTCTTTCATAGCCAAAACAAAGGCAATGGGAAATCATAAATCTGGATGTATAGTGAAGCCTGGCTCGTATGACAGAAATGTGTATGCACACTTCTGATATAAATTAGCCTTGCATAATGATACAGACTTAGTATTAATTTGACTATGGAACCTTTTTTTTTTTCTCCCTGCATGTCCCTGTGAGCTTTATGTGTACACCTAGTAAGGAAAGAGTAAATTAGGGCACAATAACATAAAATGCTCAAATTTTATACTGGGTATGTACATACGATTGGACTAAGGTCAAGAGTTGAATCAGGCATGCGTGAGTCACTGGTCTGTGATTTACAGGGTGAATTGCCCCCTAGGCTGTGAATCGTCTGTGGAATGGAGTAGTCTTTTCTTTGGTTTGCGCAGCTCAGAATACAGTGCTGTTAAAAACAGCCACTAACAACTACAACAGTAGCCTTGTATTTTCTGCAATCCTGGTAGCTCCCTTGTATTTGTAGGCAGCCACAAGCACCAAAATATAAGAGCACAGAGTGATTAAGCTGAAGAGAAAAGGAAATGACTTTGAATGTTACATGAGTGGTGAGATGGAATGGTGCAAGTGGCCGAAGTGCAATAGGAAGCTTTTCAGTTCAAGGTCATAAATATGAATCTTTCCCAAGCTGGCAGTGACCAAAAGCCCTAACTATCTGAAAGCAACATCACCCAGTAATGACAAAGATTGGAAGCAGGAATGTAGAAAGACATGAAAAGCTTTTGAGAGTGCCCTTGCGGGCTAATACTGTTACTCCAGTGAATAAGTCTCTTGAAGGCTGTGAGTCTGTGGCCATTTATCTGGTAGGCTTGCTATTCATCTCCTTTGAGTATAGTGTAAATGCACTGTATTAGGGTCATGATGAGAGCAAACCTAAAACGTTTAAATATTAGAAATGAGTTAGCCAGTTATCCAGCAGGAAAGTGCAGACTATTGCAAACGCAAACACAAAGAAAGCAGGGAAACAAAAGATAACATTTGGAAAGAGGTGGCTGCACTGATCTTACAAACAAGTCTGTTAAGGAGGAGGGACTGTTTGATGGTATATAAGACAGCTTTTCTCTTGCAAAATAAGGAGAAAATATTGAGTATTCTTTTAAAAAGATTTCTCCCTGCTTCCAAACTATTATACAGACACAAAACCCAAGAATGCACAGAAACAAACTCATGTCTAGATTACTTAAAAGTTTACAATGTTGATAAATAGGAGATTGTGATAGACTGAGGAAAACTCACGCTGCTTTTATTTCTGAAAGCTTAAGAGGGAAATACTGAGAGAACATACTGAGAGAAGAAAGTGTTGGAATGTAAGACTTGGACTATATTTTAGTATTGGGACAGATAAAGTGATCCAGATTATCTTGCCTTAATGTCTTAAAGAAAAAATGAGATGAGGAGGAAGAGCTTGCAAACAGTACTGGCAAATCCCAGACATTTGTTCATATTTCACCATTGAAACAATGCCACTCATCTCTGCCTGTGACTAGGGTCTAAAATCTGAGTCCAAATCCATGTATCGGTTTGACATTTAGACTTTCTTTCTTTAACAGAAATGGGAACCTCAAATCTACACACAGTGTTTGGAAGCATAAAATCCATATATAAAATAGAAGATAGACTTTTCTTCCTGCCTTCTTTTTACCAGAAAGGAAGAGAGAGTAGTTGAAAGGCTTTTGTTATTTCTAAGAAATGATGTCTTTATTAAAACCTGGGGGAGAGGGGGAAATCATATTAGTGAGATTCGTGTGAAAGAGGATATGGTGCTCCAGAATGTGTTGGGTGGAGGTTTTACTGCCCTGTTTCTTTTCTGCTATATTAAGGAAAGGAATCTTAGTTTACCTCTGGAATCACAGAATAGTTCACCTTGGAAGGGGCCTCTGATGATTGTCTGGTCCATCTTGCTCCTCAGAGTAGGACTGAGTTAGCAAAAGTTTTCAGTGTCTCATCCAGTCTAGTTCTGAATATCTCCAAGGATGGAGATACCACAGTCTCTCTAGGCAAATGATTCCAATGTTTGAATGATGATTTCAAAGACAAGTTAGTTGTAATTTTAATTGCAAGTCAAAACTAATCTGGAGAAGGGCTTAACAATATTTGAGATCAGAGCCTTCCTCAATTTGCATAAGATCTGTATTTTCAACAAAATATATTAAATCTTCCTCATGTTTGTTTGGTTTGAAGGCACTAGTTTAACTGTGTCAGTGTAAAATTATTCTTTACAGATGATGCCAGTTACTCTTGTTTCTAAGCTGGAGTAAGATGTAGTGGTACATATCATCTGTAATTTGAGGGTCTGTATTGCTGTAACCACAGAGTACGGCTGGTTGTTACTTTTCACTTACAAAGTTTTCTCCCAGAACATGAGCATTATTTAAAAAGAAACATCTTTCTTTAGAATCAGGGAGACTTTTCTAGTTTTTTTTCCCCACAAAGTATTTCAATACGCTTAATTAAATTTTTTGCTGAAAAAAGTCCAAAATTCTTATTCAAAGAATATTGGTATTTTTCATGTATGAAACATAATCTGTAACTGAAGATTTTAAGAGATGTTTTTAATAATTTGAAAACAATTGTAAAGTACTTTATATACAAAATGAACAGTTTTACATACAATTATCAAGAAAGAATCTTTCCTGAAATGTGGGGTTTTTTCCTCACTTTCAACACATCATATTAAAATGTTTTGGTGATATGACAGGACTACTTTTTAAAAATTATTAAAATGATTGTATATGGAAATCTTACTCCTTATTTTACCAATTACGTAGTGGAAGTTATTTCTGTTTGAAAAACTCAGAAATAATTTTATGTAACATCACAGACATCTGAATGAATAAGGCAAATGCCGACCAAGTTTCAAGTGTACTGCCAATGCTTGTGGCAATTAAAGTTTTTCAAGGTCCTTGCTCGTAGGAGATGTCAAGGGAATGTCGGATACCAGTATTCAAGCTATGTGAATAAGGTAAGTATATATTAAAGCTGTTTAAGTAAATTCACTTAAGTATCAGCTTCTCATTTAAATAGCTCAGGTAGATTGGGGCACTAACACAGGGATTTGCTTTTCAGTTACCTGGACGCAGTGCACCATTGCACCACTGAGATTGTGGTTGCAGAATGATTGAAAGTGTGAACACCAGTGGCTTTAATCTCACAGAGCATATAAGAAGAGCCCTGTATACACTATATTTTAAATGTTCCAACTTTTAAGCCATGGCTGCATAGCATACGACTTTCTGGTTTTGTAGGCCCTCACAGGGTAGCACCTGTCTGTCTGCTATCTAGCAGCAGATGGACCTGCTCTTAAGAACAATGTTTTTTGGGGTATTTACGAATGTGAATAGAGAGACTGATCTCTGTAGGCTTCCAGTGTAGAGAAGAGAGAAACACAGATTTAATTCAGAGCCAAAGCCAAAATCACACTCTTGAGAACTCTCTTGGTTGACTATAGAAAGGGTTAGGAGAGACATGGGTTAAAGGCAACATTTATCAATATCTTCTTGTGCCATTTTACAGTCATGTATTAAACCGTGTAAACTCAGAACAGGAAATCCATTCCTCAACTACTAGAATCGTTATAATGCATGAGTTTTGCCAAGAAAAAAGGGATGGGGATCTGTAAAAAAAGTTGCTCCACTTGACAGAAAATGCAAAGCATGTTGAAGATGACAGATACTGTTGGTTTTCTTCCCTATGCTTTAAAATGTTCCCGACTTGGGTTCTGACTTTGCAATCCTTTGATTTTTCCAGAATATGTTTAGATAGGAGGCTTCATGGTCAACAAACAAACAGTCTTAATTAGTACTGGTTTTAATTTAATAAAAGCAGATTTTCACAACTGTTTTTAGTGGGCCATGTACCCACTTTTGGTAAAACATTAGGTGAAACAGCACTCTCCGGTTCTAAGCTTAAAAACCTCAAAACAAAAAATGCCACTTGCCTAAAGTTGTTCTGACATTCTCTGACATGATCCTTTTGCATGTTTTTCATGTGTACAGTGATCACAAGCCTGTTGGCTCACCTGTGCTGGGCCTCTCACCACAGAGTCACTCCAATTTCTGTCACAAATTAAATGGTCATTGGGTCAGAAAGGGAACCCCTCCACAGCACAGTCCTACCAGTTATGGGTGCAAAGGGTGGTAAGAAACATTCTTGAAAGCCCACATCCCAGTAGATAGTCCTATTCCCTCTTGTCTTCCATGTGCTTCAGAGACAAAAAACACACCTTAAATAGAAAAAAAAAAAAAAGAAATCTTATAACCAGCATTGAACAGGAATATTCTTGAAATCTTGAAAAGGATGGGAGAACTTCTCACATATGAAGTTGTAATCATAAAGGATTGGTAAATCTTAGCTGTAATCCATCAGTATATAGCTTGGTTAACATTCATTTAAATAAGCAATATATATCACCACTGACTATAAAAAGTATGAGAGATTCTCCTCCCAGGTGTAAGTTTCGATATCTTTCAAAAACTTCAAAAGAATCTTGAGAATTTTGTTTTGTGGATTCCTTACGGTATTCCTTAGGGTATATCTTCTTTGGAGATGCGCACAACCTCTATTTGCTATTCTGTTTTCTGGACAGCAGCTTTACTAAGCTTTGAAAAGAGGATGTTAGCATTTTTAAAGCCTTTTTTCCCCTTTTTATTATATGAATCAGTGTTCTTGAAGGAGTCAAAGTTCAATCCTCCTGCTGCATTACAATGCCTTTCAGTCTAATATTAGAGAGCGAGTCCCATTTTACTTTGTAATATGAAGCTTCACTTCGGCATTAATTTCATTCGGAAAGCAGCTGCACTTATAATAGATTCCTTTTAAGCAAAATGGAAAATATACATTTATCAAATGACTTTCTTCCAGTAATGCTGCAGCAGTCTTTATTGCATCAAAGTTGTCAGCAATCAGCCCATCTGAATAAAGATGTGCCAAATCATAGAAGCAGGCTTTATATTGAATAAGCAATAAGTGAATTCAATGGTAGGTGGACAGACAGACACTATCTCAGCTTTTACAATGTGGTGTATTTATTTATACCCACATCACATAGCTTTAGCAAATCGCTATCGGGGAATATTTCCTACATGGGCATAGCAAGTGACGTTATCAAAATAAAAATCGCACTTTTTAAAGTGTTTTGCCTAGGAGACTAATAACACCTTATTACAAATGAAAGATTTTTAAAATCAGCCTTAACAGCTTTATCTTTCTCTGCTAAGACTTTCTTTTTTAATTCCAATGTGGTTATTTAATGACTTACATTTTCAGTAGAGCATTGGCTTCACAGTCTGGTTCAGCAGAGTTTTGTTCTGCTTGTCTTTGTAACTAAAGCAACCTTTAGATTACATTTTTATTTGGGGTTGTTTTGGTTTTTTCTTTTACTACTTGGGAAAATGCTGGGTCCAATTGAAATACTAATTCAATTATGAATTTTTAAGTTTAATTCTGAATATTCTGTGGTTCAGAATACCCATTCTTGTGAAGAGAAACTATTGATATACTATTCTTTAGTTATCCGGAGAGTCTAGCATTAGTTACTTGATCCTCCTCTGCTGACCCAAGCTTTTGACATGAAATGAAGGATACTTCCACATTTTTCATAGCTCATTCTACAGATTTCAGAATTCTGGAGGTTAGTGTTTTATAATCTCTGCTGTCCTTACATTAAACATCTTCAGGGACACTTATTCTTGCAGGAGTTGTGATGCAGGATTAGGCAGTGGGGATGAAAAGAAAGATATTTTCACTTACTCCCGGTGTTCAGGTTGTAAGGTTTTGAACCCTGTTTATTCCACAAGCCCAGAAATCCCACTGATCAGATTTACACATTTATGACAAAATCAATCTGAAAGTGTCAAAATCAATTTGAAAATGCTTAACTAGGACAGTATATCATATTCCTATTAAGATGTTTTTCCAGATATTTAAAATGACAGTATCGTTTTGTTTTCTGACATAAAATGATCCCAGGGAAATAGCACATGATAAACAGTAATGGATTTGAAAGGGAGTTAAGGGGGAAGAGAAGTCCACTCTTCCATACTTTTCCTTCCTGCCTGCTTGCCAACAGAGACCAAGTCTGAGTTGGAAAATAATTAAAATATTATTAAAAAAACCCCAAGCTATAAATAAAAGCATACAGTCAATCAGCAATAAATGACTCAAAATAATCACAATTGCATTGTAAATAATCAGGTTTCAAATCCCTCTGGTCTAAATATTTCTCTTCTGACTGCTATGTTCACAGTAGGTATATAGGTAGTGGGTAGAGAGACCCCCAGTAAGAGAGCCACTAAAATCAATGGAATTACACTGCTTAGAAATCTCGACAGCTATATTGGCCTAGGTCTCTTTCATCTCTTTAGAGCTGAGAATCCTGCTATCTTTAGTTCAATGTGTGCTTGCTAAGCCTTGCAACAAAACACTCAGGAATTGCAGCAGCTATTGGATGCAGCCTGGGAAATCCCGCAATTAGGGTAAAGCTTCAGTACCAGCTGTCTTCTAGGTCTTCTATGAGACGTAACAAATATCATACCCTGGTTTTTTTACTTTACTGTGTAAATGAGTAGAAAATAAGGCAGGGCAGAATTCAGTTAAGCTGTAGTACCCTTCTGCAGTAGTAGTGTGAGTTCCCAAACGATATGCAAAGCTTCAGCTATAGCTTCCTCCTCAATGAGGTCCAAGTCTTAGGAATTAAAAAAAGGAAAAAAAAACCTCCCCCTCCAACCAAAAAAAAAAAAAAATAAAAAAAATCCCAACCCCTTTGGTCATAGTTGTGTAAGACTGGCTGGTCTAATTGATCTTGCCTCCTCAGGGATGCTTCTCTTTACTTAATTAAGAGCATAGGCACTTGTCTGATGTACTGGTATCTAGTAATTCTCTTGAACAGGCCTGTCAGCAGATTAGGGCAGTCCATAACTGCTGCTCAGTGCTGGAACACTACCACACTGAGCTGCAGAAGCTGATTTTTTTCAAAAGCTCTACTGCAGGTTGGATTACAGCTGGCTGGGATACAGCTTCTGTAGTTGTGACTGGCTAGCAGCACGGCTAATTCACACTGCATTGACAGAATAAGGCAAACTCCTTGAGAAACAGTATGTCTATAATTCATTTAGGTTTTTGCAAATGGCAACAATCGCTTTTTAGATAATGCATTATATAAAAAAATGTGCATGATAAAAACACTAAGAAAATAACAAGCAAGGATGCAATGATAACTATTGTTTCTGATGGTAAAATAGTTTTTTTCCTCTTGTATCACCTGAATATTCAGTCAAGTGAGTGTGGTATGTACGTGAAAGGACCACTATGTGCATCGTATGAATAATTCTGTGAAGCAAAAGTATTATTTTACTTGAAGACACAAGGGATATTTTAGCTAAATTACACTGGAGTAAAAAGAGAATGCACTTGAATACTTACAGAAACAGTCTGCTTCTGTACTAAAGAACATTGATAAATAAGATGAGGCCAACCATATATTTAAAGTGAATTTAACTTTTGTATTTTCTTATGCTTCAAATGTTAACTATTTTTATAGGACTTCCACAAGATAATGATCACTCTCTGAAGACCGATCATTTTAAATTTTATAAACATAGAGCCATAACATGTGTGTATTCATCAAGTAATTAATTTAGCTATGAGCTAAGAAAGCAATGCTCAACAGTTGTATATTTGCTCATCATAAAAAAGATTTTTTTAAGAGCAAATTGTTAGTTGAGTGAAGCAAGGCAGTTCTCTGTAATAGCTGTTTTATACTTCATCCAAATAAGAAATGGATGAGTAAGGGGAAAAATTTCAGAGGACTTGCATATTTATAACTTGTTCTTCACTCACAAAATTAGCTCTACAATTATGATTAGATCATACTGAAGATCTTAGTGTTCATTTGCAGAGGCTGTTAGTGGACCAGCACATAATTGTATGAGGAGATATAGTCCTATTTGGCTCTACTCGAGTGCCTATCACAAAGCTTATCTGAATAAGAAAAATATTTTTAAAATACTTTCTTAGTTTCTTGCATAGTACTCTGCCACAAGAGACTGGGGTATTGGTTGGTTTATATTTTTGCAAAGCTTATTTTCACTAGTTCCTTTACAATGAGGGATAGAAATTACCGTGATTAAGTTTTCTGTATGAAAGGGTAAGAGCAGTCAGGACACAGCAGAAGGTAGTAAGCAAGGCAATGCATTGTATTCCTGTTCCTTGTGTCCACCCCTTACCTATTCCATGGGAAGAAGAGATGAAGTAAAACAGAATTACTTTGCAGCGTTTTTATTTGGTGTTTCCACACACAAATTATAGTTGTGAGACAATACAACTTCATGAATAGGATTTAAAATCCTTACTCTGCCAGTGATGGGTTTTGTAACCTTCAACTAGTTCCCTAATCCTTCCTTTGGACTACAGCGAGTTTGGTGGACTTTTGGACCAGTTTATAACTCTCTGCTTTTTTTTTTTTTT
>VXBL01008568.1:3387329-3422569 GCA_013400195.1 Aramus guarauna
TTTTTTAATACACTGAGCTTCAACAGTTCCCATTGACTTAAGCTGAAATTTCTGTTACTGTTACAAGTTACTGTTTATTTGTAATACAGTTAAAGAGATTTAACTGTTTTGCACTGTAAGGTTAAATATTAGGAAGTAAGAAAGTCTTTTTAACAATTACATAATTGTACATGGACAGGTAGATGAAAATTATTTTTCTTTCAAGTATTAAATTGCTGCTCTTCTTTCCTTCATTTGTCTGAGATCTATTCACTAGATGGATTAACTTAGGTTTTCCATTTGTTGTAAAAACCACAGAGGAATTAACAGATTGTGCATTTACTTGATGGCCTAAACTCTTCATCCAGCATGTAATCTGCTTTTTTAGAACTACATATTTCACTTTCTCCACAATAGAATGACTTTGGCAAGGTTCCAAATTCTCAAGATACAACTATAAGGTGTTGTGGTTTTGGTTTTTTTTTTCATTTTCTTAATTATTCAGTTCTGACAAGAAAAGAGGAAGAACTAGGAAGCTTTCCTATATTCATGTTGCCATATATCAATTTTCAAGCAGAGGGATGCAGCTGTACACGAATCATCCCCAAGGGCAGCTGAAGGTTCATAGCAGGCTGATGCAGCCTCTGGATCAAGTTACTGAGGTTAGGCCTTTTCCAGGAAATATTTACATAAATTCTAGGGGAAGTATTTGTATTCATGAAGTTATGTGCATGTGTGTGTGTCTGGAAGGGACACCTAACCAAGCATTTGTTTTCCATATTGTTGAAATTATGAGATGTTTCATAAGAGAAATGTACTTCATTCTTACCTGATGTACTTGGTGCTGATTTTCAGCTTCAGACCTCTAGAGTTTGCCTCTAGGGGAAAATGTGGTCTGATTTTCCAAACTTGTTAAGAGATACAGATCCTGCTGAACTAACTGGGCATGCTGTGTTTCTGTGCCTGAAAATAAACCTTTTCTGTAGATCCCTGTTGGCCTCAACTTGCACGTGCATGTGTATAGACAAGTGTTTCTTCCTTCCACAATTACATTGAGGGACTACATAAGCATTTGATATGATTTCTGTATAGTTATGTAAGTTATATGTTATATATGAATCTTCAAATTAAAGACTGAGTATGACTTTAGATATTAAAGTTTATATTCAGCATTTTTAAGTACTTCTAGAGATAGGTTAGTCAAGGCTTTTTGCAGTGTTTCTGAAAAAATAGCTTCATGAACTAATAATAGTCATCCTCATGTTTATAACTCCGAAGTACTGATAACAATTTGGTTTACTACTATATGTTAGAGACCAAATTCCTTAAAAATACTGTGTTAAAAACTGGTGTGCGTGATTCTACTGTAAATGAGTAGAGAAAATCAGCTAGCTTCTCAAGTACATTGAAATAACAAATACACCTCAGTAAAAGGAATTATAGAATACATTGTTGCAGAGAAAAATGCACTTGGGTATTTAAGGATATTTGACTTAGAGTGTATATATTGGCATGGTTTTTTCTTGGGTTTTTTTTTTTTTAATGTTTCAAAGTTTTTCAAGTGAATATTGTGTATATGTCGCTGGTGAGGCCACACCTCGAATACTGTGTTCAGTTTTGGGCCCCTCACTACAGGAAGGATGTTGCGCTGCTGGAACATGTCCAGAGGAGAGCAACAAAGCTGGTGAGGGGTCTGGAGCACAAGTCTTACGAGGAGCGTCTGAGGGAACTGGGGTTGTTTAGCCTGGAGAAGAGGAGGCTGAGGGGAGACCTTATCGCCCTCTACAACTACCTGAAAGGAGGTTGTAGTGAGGTGGGGGTCGGCCTCTTCTCCCTGGTAACAAGCAATAGGACCAGGGGCAATGGTCTAAAATTGCGCCAGGGCAGGTTTAGGTTAGACACTAGGAAAAACTTCTTCACAGAAAGGGTTGTCCAGGCTCTGGAATGGGCTGCCCAGGGAGGTGGTTGAGTCCCCGTCCCTGGAGGTATTTAAAAGAAGGATAGATGAGGTACTTGAGGACATGGTTTAGTGGTGGGATGGCAAGGTTAGGTTAGTGGTTGGACTTGATGATCTTAAAGGTCTTTTCCAACCTAGATGATTCTATGATTCTATATCTTTTATTCTTCTGAAGTGTATTTCCCTTTGCTATTTCCATGTTATTAATACTGGTTTACACAAATCTTTCATAAGATATGAATAGGACTTAGCAATAGTATCTACTTGGAAGGGATAGTTTTTAGACTATAACATATCTATATATATGTGAAACCTTGGGCGTTTACTTTCACCATCAAATTAGTTCAAGGATTTTGTAGGGGTCAGATGCAAGACTGGTCTCTCCATTTCTTTCACAAAGAATAACTATGTGGTATCGCCACCAGTGCTGCACATAACACAGTGCAACAGGCTTCAGTCAGGTACAATCAGACTGAAACACAAATTACCTTGGCATCAAAGAGTGCGTTTCCCATTGATCCACATTCATATTGTTAAAGTAGTCCAACAATGTAGAAGTCTGAGTCATGCCTCCCTGCATCACGTATGCAAATAAATAGGGAGATTCAGTCTCTGGTTGTTAGCTAGATGATTAAAGAGAGAAAAATGGAAATTAAATATCCAGTGAATTTGGGTGCATTCAAAATATAGGTGAATTAAGAACTGACTTACCTCCTGCTTGAAAAGATGTGGATCTTCCTTCCTTAAAGCTCCCGAGGGCATGACTGTATTAATTTCATATTTCTGATTCCTAAAAAGAACTTCTATCAGTGATGGCAAGAACAGCTGCAGCTTACACAATACAACCCCTGCTCCAACAAACAACCAATCCAAAAAAAGCAGGATACTTTCAGATAGCAAAGTAATGAGATTTGAGACATCTTTCCTTTTTTGTCTGTCTTACTTCACTGTTTTCCCAGTCCCACACTTGCTCTGATCTCATTGGGGAGCTAAGCCCACAGGGATTTCACTTTGTGATGAAGACTGCAGTGTCGCTTGTAGCTGGGACTCCCACCCTTTTTGGATAATGTGGGTAGATTCCCTTCATCCTTCATGGGGGGAAAGACTCCTTTGCAAAGTATAACAATCTCCCTTACTCCATCTCTCCAGGGCCTCGCAGACTCCTTTTGACTGCACACTGACAGCAGATCTATTCCAGTACTTTAGGGAGAATAGGAATTAATATTAGCCCAGGGAAAGGGATAATGTGACATTCTTTTAGTCCTGTTCCTTCCACACTTCTGATGCTGTGCTACTTTTATTAATGCTGGGAAACTGAGAAGGTAGGGAATGGAGACAATAGAGACAAAGAGGCCGACCTGAGGGTAATACCAAACAGGGTTTAAGGCAAGTGCCTGAGCTGTTATGATACTATTGGCACTGCCTGGAGTTCTGTATATTGAAAATACTTACATTTTCCCCATATAATACCTTTAGAGCATCCCAACACCTTTTTCCCCACAATGGGGTTGAGGGAGTGGATGTGTATCAATATCCAACTGCTTGTGATAGTTTTGCACCCTCTGTTTTGGCAGGGTCCAAGCTGACCTGCTTTTTAGAAGTTTCCAGAAGACAGAACATACTAACAAGACAAAATGTCTTGTTAGTATATTCTGTGTCATTCTTCACCATTCTGTCTGGGAACTTTGATAGCATGGGGTTTTTTTATAAGTTACTTTCTTTACTGTAAGCCTAGATGACAAAAAGCCATGTCACTATTCAGACATTAAAGAGGAGTTTTACAGCAATAAAGAAGCTTTACCTGTACAGTGTAATCTTAAACCCACAAACATTCAAGTCTGAGTCCAAATCACTTGCTTTTGTGGTATGCGTTTGTGGCATGCTGGCACAGCTGCTAGTTGTAACATAGAAGACAGTCTTGGAGGCAGTTGAGTGCCTTTATACCCACAAATTCTTACTCACAGGAATAGCTTCATAGACTTAAAAGATTTTCATGGTAGTTAAAGGGTTATTGAACTAAGCTTGTGATGTCTTGGCGTGGGTTAACCCCGATAGGCAGCTAAGTCCCACACAACCGCTCACGCACTCCCCCTGAGCAAGACGGGGGAGTGTGGGTTGAGATAAAGGCAGTTTCATGAGTAAAGCAAAGCTGCATGTGCAAGCAAAGCGAAATAAGGAATTGATTCACTACTTCCCATCGGCAGGCAGATGTTTAGCCATTTCCTCTTCATCATGCATAATGGTTACTTGGGAAGACAAACACCATAATGTCTCACCTTTCCTTCCTCCCCCAGCTTTTACCAGTGAGCACAACATCATATGGTCTGGAACATCCCTTTGGTCATTGTGGTCAGCTGTCCTGGCTGTGTCCCCTCCCAACTTGTTGTGCACTCACAGCTACTTGCTGGCGGGGCAGTGTGGGGCAGTTCAGTTAAGGCTAAAACCTCCCAGTGTTATCAACACTGTTTAAGCTACAGATCTAAACCACAGCACTGTATGAGCTGTTATGGAGAAAATTAATTCCATCTCAGCCAAAACCAGTGCCCATCTTTATCTGTTATTTTATTCCATATGAAGAATAACTGGAATCAAATGAATGTTTTAGTTGTGCTTTATTCTGCAACGTAACTCAGACTTCTCACACTCAAATGTTAGACCAGTTTACAAATGTCTGCTTTCTCTTCCAGTGCTATTGTAGAATAATGTAATATAATATACAAGATACCTAGTAGCAGCAGGTTTTGTATTTTCTGTTTTAAGGAAGAGCTCTGAGGGTTGTTTTACATTCCTGGGAAGTAAAAGTAGCTTTTACATGAAGAAATGAAAATAAGCAAATGAAGAAATTACAAAAACTTTGAATTCACCCCTGTAGAGCCTGTGTGTCAGATAACTAATTTTTAGGTGTAATTTTTGGCATACTCCACTTGTCTTAGCAGTTCTGTGCAAGTTTGCGATCTATGTGGAATTGGTAGCACTTTGCTATCTTAAGTGCCAGATCTGGAGGTTGCTAGATGCAGCTGAGTGCTATTAATTAACCTAGAATTGGGCATGGCAAAATTGTGCTGAGGCTAGAGACTAAAAGAAAAAAAAGATCAAGCATTGATTGTGCCAGCTGATTATTGTGTGTTAGAGGAGCAATCTATGTTTGTTAAGTGATTATTCCATAATGTGATGCTAACTGAAAGAAAATATGGATAATCTTATTTATCTTTTTATGTGACTCTCTCTCTTTGAAAAAATTAAATGAATGTAGAGGTCGAAGATGCTGAATCAAACTTCTAATAAGCCATGACTGCTACTCACAGTGACATTTTTTTTCCCCTACTGGGAATAATGTTATGCATCTTTCCTTTTTCGAAGAAAAAAAGTGGAAGGGTACAACAACTCCTTATGATTTTCTTCAAGTTACTATGTATTTATTATGATTATGACATTGAAGTCTATACTCTTTTTTGACACAAGAAAGGAAAAATGTAAGTAAAATGTTGCTTGAAAAGTATTTATACCAGAATTCTGACAGCATTGCACAATTAGCTCTTACATTAAGCATTTATGGCAGCTATAAATTCACAGCACGGGTTTTGCGGCAGTAATAAATGGGGGGGACACCAAAACCAGAATGAGTCCAATTGACATTTTACAGTCAGAACAAAGGTTTGAAAGTGTATGGCTTGTATACAACTACTTACGTATTACATATTAGCCCCTTAAATTAGAACTAAACTCAGTATCACCCCTTAAAGAGGCTTCATGCAGTTAATTATTAGTAAATTAAGTCCTTCAATCATTCTGAAGGTTGAAGAACATTAAATTATATAGTGCTTACCGAATGATGGCTAAAATCTGACTTAATTTACACTCTAGAGTCAATGACGTTCAAGAGGTTGTGAATCAGGGCAGAGTCTGGCCCTCTTAATAATTAAAGTAGAACAAAAATAAAGAGCTCATTCAGAATGTCACTGCGAATCTGCAAAGCCTTATGGTATAGAACTGTACACCTCCAGGAACGCAGTGCTGTGTAGCAGTGTGACAGAGAGGAGAGGAAAACTCACTCCACTTCAGGGGCTTTCTTGAATAGAAATGATTTGTATGGATGTTCTGAAGTTTTGCTGTGAGCCTTGGGGAATGCCTTTGATGCACTTGATTAGGGAACAAGATCTCAACCTTGTAGACTCAGTAAGATCTTCACATGTTTAAATACAGATAATTAGTCTCAGTTCTCCTTTTTCTTTTCTCTCTTTTTTTTTTTAACTTGCACCCTCATGTGTTCTTTTTTTTTTTCCTTTCTTGTACTATTCATTGATTATAAAAGTTTGTTTAATTGCCAGTGCAATACCCAGTTCCTGATTTATGCAGTATAAATGACCATGTATAATTTTTATTTTGGAATATAAGATGATATATATTTTAAAACAAATTTTAAAAGGGAGTAGGAAATTCCTTTACATCTGTCTGTGTGGTGTAATGGAGTGAAGTGCAAAGATTCCTCATCTAGCTCCAAGCACGCTGACAAATGCAGTACCATGGTGACATCATAGCTGAGGAGCAGCCTACCCAAGTTGGGCAGTAGGTGTCTCCTCACAAAACCTGTAACAAGTATGAGCTTCTGCTGGGGTCCACGTTTGCTACATCTTGTCTGACATGAGCTTTTCAGCAGGATAAATTTAATGTGCAGAAGGCTGTATTCAGTTCCAGCGGCATAGTTCACAGGTACGTGCTGTATGCAGGGATGGGGAGTAGTTACCCTGGGCACAGCCAACAAGATGGATGTCATTATTTAGAATGTCTGAAAACTGTATGAGGAGCCCTGGGATTCAGTACATTGTTATCCATCATGAGAGTGCTTTGGCCTACAGACTTATTGTAGTCCATGATTCTTTGCTGTCCTAAAAGGTGGTGTATTCATGAGCTCAGCTATGTAGGTGGATAAATATGTGTGGCTGAGCTATTTTTTTCTATCATCATGGATGAAAGCTTGATTTTCAGCCTTGTTGAGCATAGTTTTGCTCTGATTACTCAGCTCTATAGAGGCATTGGTCCAAGGTAAATTTTGGGCAAAGCATATTCCACCATATCTGGAAAATGTTCCGGTAGTTTTAATTCTCTCTCTGTTGGCAAACTTGTTACTGCTGGTTCAAATTATTTAATTAGGGAGTTACACATTTTCCATATGTGTAAATAAATTCCCTTTCTCAGAAAGATGTTGAAAAGACAATTCACTTGCTTATTTCATGGACTTCAAACCTAACGAGAAATATATGGAGTATATTAGTTTCTGATTCCTGTTTTTTTTAGTTTGTGCCCATCTTGTGGATGGAAGGAAGAGGATCACAGAAAGGTTCAGAAGCCAGTCATACTACCGTCTGAGGGGCTTTTTGATGAAGCCATTTCAAAGTGTTTTCGTAGACAATGTACAGTACGTTAATTCTATGTCAGGGCATTGCATAGGGAATGTAATGGGAGTTTACTGTGCATATTTGTTTATGCATCAGGATATGTTCTGGTGTGGAGGTGTCAAATCCACAGATCAGAGCCTTACCTTTAATCATTTTGCTCTGGCACTGGTTAAAATAAAACAACACACCCCTCCTCCCCAAAAAACCCGACAAAAACTGCTGGTTTTGTTTCGCTCTGATGCGCCAGTTCAAAATGGCTTTCTGTCTCACTCCACTGGTTTCTTGGAGGTGGGGATTGATCTGTGAATCTCTTGCATGATATGTTTGAAATATTTATCTGAGGTTGAACTGTCAGGTGGTGTCCAACTCACTCATTACTAGGCAGCAGAGGGAGGCCGGGCTGTCAGGAAGTTATCATTTTCGTAAGTTATGGCTCTGTGTTGATATTTATGGACAGCAGGTTCTATGCTTTGTTAAACTTTGCAACTGGAAGGGCTATTTGATTTAAATGCTGAAAATGCTAAACTGAGGGTAACAGTAAATTATATCCAAATAATGTTTAGCATTGTCATTATCTGTAATATTCATGGTCCTTTTTTTTCTTATTTCTCTTTGCACCTTTAGTGTTAGACTTTTTATTATTATTATTGCTTTCCCTTTTCCTCATTTTCTTTTGCTGTAAGTTTTTCTTCTCTAAATGCGTCAGTGACTGGCTTGCAACCCAGTGTTATTGGTACCTGCTAAATGACCTGTGCTTTGTTTCTTGATCTGAATACTCCCGGATTTACATGTGCTGAGTGAAACATGGCTTCAGGGTGCTGCAAAGTTTGCCATGATCAAAGAATTGAGAACTTTTCTCAATGGTGCAACCAAGCACCATTAAACACTTGTCTTACCTCCTATGAATTGTAAGTTCAGTTTTGCTGCAGATTATTAGTAAGAAATAAACCATCAGATGAAATCAGGCATGTCACTTTTCCTGTTGTGTGCTCTCTCTTATGCCAACATTATGCCATGATACAATACTAGTCTGTTCTGAGGGAAAACAGTGCTACATACAGCCAAGACTGAAAGGTTTCATTATAGTTTGGATTCCAGGAGCGTGACAGACATTTTTAAATTATACAAACTACCTAAAATTGTAGTTCTTAAATGTTTTCATTGTCTGAAAGACACATCTTATAACTCTGGGATAGGAATGTTATCTTTAGGTCAAATTACTGTGTGCTGAAGCATGACCCAATTTTGAGTTTAATGTGAATCCTATTTTTGGTTGTGCAAAAAAATGTAAGAAATACCCATTGACTGTGAGGTGCTTATTTCAGTTTTATTAAAGAGCTGCTGATTGCAAGTTATGGGACGCTATAAAATTGAAACTGCCTTATTTAAAAGTATTCTCGCTTGTGTGATAGTATAAAGGTTGATTTTGTAGCTGTGCAGATATTGTGTGAGGTTATTTAGATAGTGGTTCTTCATCTGCAGATATTTTCTGTTCTTTCTCTTCAAAAAAAAAAAAGAAAAAAAAGTCCTGACACTTTTACATTTTGACAGTTAATCTTTAATTCTTCACCATACCAATTAACTGTGAACTATTAGAGAAACAATAAGCCATGAATCATCAGCTGCAAGTAGGCAGAGAGTTTTAATAGTCAAGAGATTGAGCATTTCTTAGTCTTATATACACTCAACATCAAAGTGAATAAATCCAAGGTTAAAAAGAAGGGCTATCACATTCCCCACTGGTTTAGAAAACAACTTATTTCTTTCTCTCTTGTTCATCTGCCAATACAATGCGACAAAAGGAAGGACCCGATTCTGCAATCCTTAATTCATAAAAGAAGCTCTTATTTCTATATCAGTCATACTGAGCAGAGTATATTATTAATAGACATTATTCACAGTATACAAATAAAATTCATGAGAACAAACAGCCTAGTTCTGTAAACTTTTAGTTCTGTGGAGAGTCCTCATGAAAATGAATACTCCCATTTCAAGGGTATTATGTGTGGCAGTACAGCTATTCAATTAAGAGCCTTTGAAACCTTTAAAAGCTTGTACTCTGCCTAACTATGAGCATATAAATAGTCTTTGGCTTTCATAGAGTTACTCATCCATCAGAAGTTAAGCTGGAGTTCGTGTGTGTATAGCTGGATCAGTGCCAGACTCTCCTGCATCTTGCAGAACAAAGTTACTGGATCAAAAGGCAGAAGACAGTTCTGTGGTCAGCACTGCATGGGCATTGCGCTGCTTCATCGTAAACATTTTTTAAAACCATTTGTTAGTGCAGTACTTCCTAAATGCCATTAACAATGATATAGAAAGAATAGTTTAGATTACATTTAGAATTAAAACAGTTGCCACGTGATAAACAGAGTTGGACACTATGCATTTATAGAAAGCTAGCTGTCTGTAGAGCGAGCAGCTACATTTCAGACACGGCAAATGCAATTGGAAGAGTTTCACAAATGCTGTGTCTCTGAGTCAGGGTTTTTACACAGAGTTGTAGAGCATTTCACTCTAATAGGGCTCCTGCAAGGGAGCTGACTTTCAGATCAGTGGGTAAGCTCTGCCTGGTTGGAACTTCTTTAAAATTCTAAGTGAAGCAGGCTCAAACTTGGATTTCTGCACCTTCTCACGAGATCGGTAAGCAGAGGTAGGCTGGTATATTCTGGAGAATATTTTTCTGCAGGAAAATACTTGCTCATCAAAAGTGACAGTCTGAAGGAGAAAGGAGTAAATGAAAAAGACTGTTTCAAACCTAAATTTGGAAATGTTTTCAATTGCTAGAAGATATTGCACAAATGGTTCGAAGAAGCCTTGCATCTGTCAGAATGACCCATTTTGGTGGTCTTTGAACATTTGATGGGAGGTGGCTTAGTTCAGAGTAGTTTCTTATTTCATAATCCATACTTAATTTGCCAAATTGGCATGTTTTACAGATGTCTGTGCAAACACAAAATATTCAGTCCAACGTTGAAATAGGAGGAAGATTGAATTTAGTAGTTGGTATATCCAAGGAATATCATTAAGTAGCATGTATTTAGATACTTTACAAAGAAATGGCAAGACTTCTAATCTTATGCTTTTTATATGTTCTAGTTTTGATAGTAAATGTTTCAGACAACTCTAGTGTTAATGCACCTGAGGCCAGTGCTGCTTCCTCACCATTATCTTTCCTTTCTCAGCCATTTTTAGAATAATTGTATGAAATTCTGGCAGTGTTTCCTTGCTCAGGTATTCCAAGAAAAAAAAAAAAATAATCAAAAAACCCAGCAATCAATAACATTCTGCTATCATTCTTTTATTGTTGCCAATAAAATTTCCTCAATACCACTACAGCTTCTAATGTGTTTAAATAAATTAAATAGAATTAATAAAATTCTACTCTGTGCCATTAGGAGTAATGAATAGCTAAAAGTCCTACTCTGTTGGAAATGTAGAATTGCTTAATTCAAATTTCAGTAGCAACAGTGCTGATATAGGGGAAACAAGTAAAAGGTGTTATGGGGCCTGTTAAGAATCATTATGTGATCTAGTTTCAGAAAGATAAAAGCAAATGTTGAGATAGAATTTTATCTGCATTAAGTTACTAATTTATTATCACATTAGTTATGAACCAGTATGGAAACATTTTGTTCTGAATCTGAGTACAGGCTTGGAAGGGACCTGAAAAATTGTTCTGGACCATCCGCAATCTGAGGGCAAAACATTCCGGTCTGATATTTCTTTGCAGTGAAACTTCCTTCCAAATGATACATTTTCAAGAAGTCTGTCAATTTAAAAGAAGCAAGATTTTTTTTCTCAAAAATCCCCAATGATCTGTTTCTCCAACAGTCAGTGAGAATATTTGTAATCACTCCTACTGAAAAACTAACCAAATCTCTGACAGTATTTCATTATACTGATCTGCCTTTAGCCTGCAGTCTGTCAAGATTTACTCTGAATTACCAGTTTACTGTTAATTATTGAGACAGAGTTTCTGTGTATTTAAAGCAGTGGGAGCTTTAGGAAGAGGTGAAAGGAGGAGTGACAAGGTGGTGGGCAGTGTTTGAAGTTAACAGTGTATTTACATGAAATCTTCGCTTTGTGATCCAAATCCAGTGGGAAGAGAACAGGTGTTACTTTGATGTTTAGGGCACGCATTCTTCCAGGTCAGTGATTTCTGTAGTCAACTGGGATCCAAGAAGCTCTTATTGTCCATCTCTACTACAACTGGTATTTTAGGGTCAATATCCTGAGAACCTTGTCTACGCAGAAGACTACTGTATTCCAGGAGCAGCAGTTTCAAAGCCAGAGTGAGCAGAAAATAGAGTAGGATGCTATTTCTTTTCTTTTACTGTCTGACTGGAAAATAGTAGACTGTGGTTTGTATTACGAGATTATGAGAAAGAGGCAAGAATAAATCATATAAAGGGATACAGAAGTAGTCAGTGTGGCTATCAATGTACTTTTCTATTCTGGAAGGATAATTTCCATAAAACACTGGTGGAAAGGGAGGAGGAGGTAGAGAAATGAGTCCTTCAGGAGATGGTCTCCGCTGTCAGGAGAAGTTGCTGAAGCACTAAATGCTGTTTGGAAAATACATTGAGAAATGAGCCAGAAACTTCCAGACATTGATAACAGAGATGTTACATTTTGTGTCAAAACAGCAAAAAGCTTCTATCCTTTTCCATCTAACTTCAGAGACCTGTAAAATAAACTATGAGTGACAGCACTAGCAGTCTTTTAATGGGAATTTTAAACAAATAAAATGCACATAAAAGAATGCTACAGCTTAATTTGGAGCTACAAGCAGTTTTTAAAATGTTGGTTCCCTAATTTTGATCTTCTGCCTTTCTGAGCAATGGGCTTATTCTCTGTTGAACTGTGAAACTAAAGTATTTTTACAAAAGTCAAGTTAATATTTTATTTATCTGTGGTTTTACTTTTGTGGAGGGAGGTCGTAAAAGAAACTCAAGTGGAATATTTCCCCCCCACCTTAACATATATAATTAATAATAACTTTGTATTTCATTTGTCTTGAAAGTTGAATAGCAATAACACTCCTGTAAAATAATTTCATTTGAAAGAACAGTTTTGAAATTTTGATGCACATTTGATAAACCTTTATCTCTCAAAGAACACTAAAGTTTTAAGTTAAAAGTCAGTTTTAATCAGAATCTCTTCCTCGGTTATTGTTATTTTTCTTTTTATATATTTTAGGATAGCTATAGATGTACATATTATTCTTTCCTGCATGTATAAAATAATTGAAACTTAGATATATTATTTCTTCATTTTTTCCTGAACCACACTCTCATTTTTAAAAAATTATACCAGACTTTTTCAGCTCTCCACTGCTGATAACTCTCTAGACTATATCTTCAATCTTTTCAAGAGTCAGAAAAAGTATTAATCTAGAGAGTTATGCTGTGGCTTGGCACTGGAAGATCATTTCTTGTTTTATTTGCTGACTCTTTCTTTTTGCTTGCTATTTATGAAAAAGTTTTTTACACTTGCATGAATTTTTTTGGCTATTATTTCTTGCATGAAAAGTCCAGCAGTTTATATCAAAAACCCAGTTTATGTTCCCTAACTCATCTTGCAGTTTGGGCCTTAAACTCATGCCCTTTGTGTGGTGAGAACCTTCATCTTAGTCCTCAACTAAGGCCATAATTGCACTTTTTTTTAAAAGCAGTTATTGTATTGTATTGACAGAAAAAGTTACTATGCTGAATTAATTTTAGCAGTTTCTGAGGAGTGGTGGTGGATAGTTGGCCTGAGATGTAGAGCTACCTGCTGCTATTGAAGGAACAAAGATACGTGGGCTAAAGTGGCGTTTTTTTAATTTATTTATTTCTGAAATACACTTTTCTGTTTCAACAACAAGCTGATATACAGTAATATTCTGTGAGTTCTAAAAAAATCTCTGATCCTCCCTTCCCTTTTCTCCTGGGGTGGTGTTACACAAAGTGTTTGAACTGTGACATAATTTGTAATGGGGTAGTGTGTGTCATTGTATAAGCACTGTACACATTTCCTATCTTCCAGACTACCAGAAAATTATAGTAAAGTGACAGTAAATAGAGAAGCTTCTTGCAAGACTTTTCAAGTCACTGAAGAGACTAGGAAATGGCCTCATTGAATGTTTTTCTGATCCACTCTGACCAATCCAGACTTTCAACACCTGCAATGTTACATGTGGATAAAATATCCCATGTTTAAAGAAACCCTACCAAACTCCCCAAAACCTCAACAACAAAATGTAATGAACATGGTTGTTGTTGGTTTTTTGCAGCTGCTACAAGAATGAGCCGTTTAGTAAGGCCTATAGTTAAGATTTAGCAATATAGTTTGGGAAATAAAGTATAATGCCATTTAGAACTCTGCCACGTTTCCACAGACTCATCGTGTTATACAGCAACACCATGCATGGCATGACAAGGTAAATATCACCACATGCCATCCTCAGCTCACCAAGTCTCTGTTCCAGTATATTAATGTAGCTGAAAATGAAAAATTGGTTGTCAATTCTGTTTAAAAAAAGCAAACAAACAAACCCAACTACTAGAAAGGAAAATATGTAAAAGTGCAGTCAGTAGGAATTCTGCTGCTGTTGTCAGTGGAACCAGCTGACTCCCAGCATATAGGATGTTCTCTTCTTGCTACCTCTTCATTAAGTCCAGTACCTTTCTTTTTTCTTTTTTCCTGCCTTTTTTAATGTTTTCTATACTCATTTCAGTGATGCAGTTTCTAGAACAACCCCTAAAATAGCTGAAGACTAGTAAACTGGCCTAGGTGTGAGAAAAAGTCGTTGAAAAGCAGGAGAATGGAAATTTTGCTTGTTGGCCTTCCCAGAAGAAAACATATTGTGTTACTACTCCCAGAGGATATCATTACATTATTGTCAGGTGAATTAGCACCTACTCTTCTCAGTGGGGAATTCCCATCTCCGGACTCCTTCTGTGGGTTCTTTGCAAACACAAACAAATATTGGTTACACAGGTTAACTTTTGAGTGTTTTGATTATTTTCTGTGCAACCATAATGTTTAGAAATTAGCTATGCAGTTTTCAAACGTAAAGGAGAGACTGAAAAGCAGTGCAATATCCCAACCTATTGCTTTTGCCATATTGGTGAAGGGAACATTTCTTAGTCTTTGGGAAATACTGGTGAGAGAGGAGAGATGAGCATCCATTCTAGTGAGTGAATGCTGTTAGTATTTCCTAACCTTTGTAGCTGGCTAACACTTTGAATAGCAAAAGTAGTTAGGAAAAAACATTTATTTTCATTTGTATGTGTACAAAATTGTGAGCTTACAGAGGGGATTTAGAATTTAGCTATATTCTTGAATATGAAAACTTAATAGCAAAGTCTACCCTTCAGCTTATACAATTGCAAAGGCCAAAATACATTCAAACTGCTTTGTACTCATATGTCAAAGCCTGAAAACACAATGAAGCATTTGAATTTTGGCCTTCAGGGAGCGCTGCCCTGACATCTTGGGTCCTGCAACACTTTCCAGTGACGCCTCATTAGCGTGAAACTGTTTACAAGTAGTGATTCACTGTGGAGAGGAAGGAGGGGCAGTGGGCTGTGAACACATAATACGATAAAGGCTAGAATACATTGACATAGGAGTTGACATACTGGTATTTCATCCCAGGGCTCAAGCTCAGTCATTCAGTGAATATAGCTGTAAAGACATGACTGAGAGTTTAACTTAGTCTATGAATGCTGCTTCAGAGAAGACTGCTTTTAGAGGAAGAGAGATATGACAGGGTCCAAACTCATCTGAAGATTTGACATAGATCGTATCACACCTTCTCCTTCTAAAGCAAGCTTCCCGCAAAGGATCTTGAGTTTCAGAGGCAAACTGCTACTAAACCATCCACTAGAATCATGAGCTTGCAGTCAGCTTGGTAAACTAACAATCAAAGGATTGTACCTCGCAGGGGCAGTTATTTCCTCCATACTTTCAGTCCACCAACTCATTGGCAGCAAGTTCGTTACATCTGTTCAGGTTCTTTTGAAAAGCCCCTTTATCCTTATTACCTCTAAGACCTAGTTTTGTTCTTTGTTTTATTTAGTAATTTCCTTCTCTCTGCTTGAACTATAGATTCTGCCAGTCTGAATGTCTCACTTGCCCCAGTGTAAAAATGGTCACCCATCCCACCCCCCCATCTGAGCTGCACACGGAGGAAGACCCATCCAATCCCTTCTTCCTTGCTGTGGGTTACGGCTGCCCTAGAATCAGCAGCCAGAAAACCGTAACATGGTTCCTGCACACTACCACCCTTCATTCACATTTTAAGGGAGGATAACATATGATGCACAGCAGATTATAAATAAGCAATAAACTCATGCCATCTATCAAGGGGCAGAACATTAAAAGTGTTGCTAGTTGAGAATAAATCATAGCATTTATGTCTTGTCCATGGCAAAGGACCGACCTACAAAGAGGGTAATGGTGAATTTTTGTAACTTTTTGCTTTTTTGATTCAAATACAAAGCACACATTATGAATCTGAGTGTTGATGACTGTTCCTTTGGGGGAAAAAATATGACCTCATAAAGTCAAGTCTTTGCCATGGTTTTTGAAGGTAAAACCAGCTTCATTCACAAGGATATGCTCTTATCAGCATCAAAACTACATAATTATTTTTAAAACTGAATCATACAGTCAAACAGAAGTTAAGTAGCTTCCACATTACTTTGCTGACAACACAGAGCAGCTATGAATCTTGATACAGATTGTCAGTGATGTAAATCAGTATAGATCTATGAAATTCAGCAGAGGGTAGAGATTCCCGTCAGCTTAGCCGTGAATTGGAACTGGACCTGTAGTAGCGGACTCTCTGACTTTTTGGAGCAATAGAGTTTGCAGTATAAAAAGTGAAGCCAAAATATATGTCATGTTAAGTTTTAATCCTGTGTTCTTTCTTCTTTTTAGAAGTGGTTCACTCAGTCTCCTAATCACAGTGTATTATGTCGCTGCTTCACAATCACACTCCAAATGCAAATGACTTCATTGGTTTCTTAGTGACAGCAAGCCCTGTCAGCAGTAGGTACTTTGAATATGCCAATAAGATTTTAACTGCTTTGAAATGGTTGCAAGGGACACTGTTTCAGGAGATTACAATCAGGGCATTCCGTCAGAGCGCTGCTAAAATAGCAGTGCTTTATTTCCACCAGCCTATATGCAATGAGCTAATAAGTGATTACTGTCTTTGTATCTTTATGTTTGAGGACTAGGTAGAGCATTTTGTTCAGTGAACAATGATTGTGTCTTCTCAAGGCATATGCGGCTTCATTAATATTAATGAAGCTTGCATGCCTGCATCGAAAAAGAGCTTATACCCTATATAATCACTATTTATCTAGGCAAATTTAGCTTCATCATTGTCTATTTACTAAAAATAAGCCTTGTGCAGTTGATTTATAACTTCTGCCTGGTTTGTGTTGTGAACAGTTTCCATTGTCTTCATCTCTCAGCCGATGTAACCACCTTCTGCTTGTTTCAAAGAAGGAAGCTAATTGTGACCTTTACAAAAAGGATGTCCGTTTGGCAGTTGTCCTTCTGTCATTTGGAGAATCTGTGGACAAAGAAGGTGAAAGCTTAGAGATTAACACAGAAGTTCAACACGTTTTATTATCATTTTCCTGTGATTCTAGTTCTACATTTTAAGTGTAGTGTAAAATGCCGTGTGTGAAGTTGCAGTGGAGATCGGAAGGGAGCAAACGTTATTCAGAGAACTTTCCACACGACAAGTGCTTCTGACAAGCCTGTTCCTTTCATTCAGGTTGAACTGTTGGCTCAACAAGCTGAGTTTTTATTTCATCATTCAGAAATTATATTTTTAAAAAAGACATGAGAAAGGCAAATCTGCCTTTAAAGTACTGAAAAGTGTTCATTGACATGAAAAGTTCTCAATGTGCGTCTTCATGCATAATTTTGATAAGTATATACACACAAAATATTTTTTCTAAGTTCTTTTCATGGGCATAATTAAAAAAATGTATACACTTAAAATACTACATTGGGTTTTTTTAAAATGAAGTTGAATATCAGCCAATATTCAGAGAAACCTGTAATAGAAATTGAAGTGATAGACATTTCTGAAATTTGGTCAGATGGCCATATTTGTAGCCCAATGCCCACCTAATGTAAGCCATCCTATCAAGATAGATAATTATATTAAGTAGCAAACTGTATCATATTTGGGAATTGCAGTTAATAATTAGCTGAATCTCAGCTGCCATTGCAATATCCTGGGAAAAAGGATGTATGTAATTCTTGGTGTGTAAATAGAGGACAACTGAGAAGCACAGGGGTAATACATTGATTCTGTATCTTATTTTCTGCCTCTGAATAAGTTTCTTCATTATTCCATGCCTCGGCTGCCAATATTTAAAAGGGATCTAATATATTGAAACTAATCTGTGCTGTTTCTTGAAGTTCTGGAGTTTCTGGGAGTATAGCTCTGGGACATTTTACTCTTTTGTAATAAATCTTTTTTAAGCAGGTGGTAAAGCTAGTGTAGTCCCTAAGCATGAGAGGCTGAAAACAGAATTTCTGCTTCAAATTTAAAGGAAGACCTCTGTGATCATCTGCTATTATTTTATTCTTCAAATAAACTTCTTTTATTCCTCACTTATATAATCCTTTGTTACACTATGAATAGTCTGACAGAATCCTGTGGTCTCTTGGATGAGCTGCTTTGCCTCTGGGTCAGTCAACTTCCAAGACTTCCAGGTCTCCGTACCATGGGCTAATTTATACCATTCCCGATTGTCCCAAACTGAGGCCATTCTTTCAGGGACAAAGGCTTTCCCAGCAGCTCTTCTAGCGTAATTTTAAATGCCTTCTAGCCTTTTGGAGTGCTCTGCTCATTACAGGCCATTTGATTGAATTCCAGATAGCTTTTAAGTAAGTCCAACTACTTGTTTTAGCTGTCTTTCACAGAGAGACATTTCTCAGTTCATACTGTTCTAGCTTTTCATTTAGGTACCACTGCCAATCTTTCCTATTCAGCAGTTTCCTTCTCCAAATTCGCACCCTTCTAGTTCTTTAGAACAATGTCCCTTGTATTAGTGTTCTTGTGGCTAAACCATTCCTTATGTTACATGCCTAACAGACAAAAATTGTGTCTTGCTTGTCCCCAAATTCCCTTGGTGTTCAAGTGTTCAAGGATACTTTCTCTGCAATGTCTTGCTATGAGAAAGCTTTCTTTTGATACAGATTGACAGCTGGAGACAATTCCATCTTTCTTGATCTTTGTCTTAGCCTGCTCTTTAGGATGCTTCTATACATGTTCTCCATTAGGCATCTTTAAGAGCACTTTTTGATACTCAGGAAACCAGGCTAGGAAACTCAGCAGGGGGGTGCTTGGTGTTGGGGTGTCCTGGTGCTCAGTTTGTAGATCTGCATACCCTAAGGTGAGGAACACTTCATTCTTATCTAATCATTTTGGAATCGTCCTTGACTCAAGGTAGGTTAAAGTCAAGTGCAAAGAAAACAAGTGTTTTACAGTATCCCAAACCCCCCATATGTCTGTAAAGGATCTAAGTGAAAAAAATGAAAACAAGCAAAGCTATAAATCATTTTACTTAAAAACACACTTACCCTAAAATTACACCAGAAAGTTTTCTCTGTTTTTATCCAAGGACTTTCTTCACACTACTACGGCAGGGATAATGTCTTTCTACATTATTTGTGTCTTAGATTGGGGTAAAGATTCATTGCACCTTAAGCTAACCTAAGTCCAGGCTGCTGTGATTTTGCCCTCACTCCAGTTATGTTTGTTCTTTGTTCTGGTACTAGTGTTCATGCATCCCAGCAGGTAAGCTCAGACAGGAAGCCAATGCAAATAAGAACAACCTTCTAAAAAAACCATATCAGGGGGACCAGAATCCTGTACTTGAAGGATTTAATTTAGATTTTTTTACTCCAGAACCATAGTGAAAAAGACTAATAGTCAAATTGCATTTCAGGTTTGTCAAAACAAAGGGCAAAAATTGTATTGTTCTCATGAATGATGGGTGACACCTGCTATTGTATTTCAAGGTGGTTACCTAATATTGCAGCCAGTGCTTTTTTTTTTCATGTTTTTTCCCCAATTTTTTTCATTCAGTTATTTCTTTAAGTTCAGTCAGATAAATTGGAATTTTAGAATTAGATCCAGATTTCCTGTGAATCTATTTATATTTCCTTTCATTTGACAATAATTGTGAATTCAGTAGGATGATGAAAAGTTAAATATCTCAGAAATAATTGGTACAGACAAGGCTACGTATGTAAAAGCTAACAGATATGGAAAATATGAAACTAAGTACTATGCGCTTTACATGATCAACAACAAATTAGGAGATCCAAAGGTCTAGAAATTTTTCAAAAATCAGATGCAAGCAGATACTGCTTTGACTTACAGGCTTTGATTTAATTAATTTAACTAGAATAAGGTCACATTCCAAAACAAACTAGGTGGATTCATTGTGGATAAGCACTGCACGCTGTGCCTGAATCCACACAATCACTTTCCAGGTCTGAAAATAGATTCACCCATGCAGGTAAGCTTGGAGCCATTATTCATCATTATTATTCTTTTTTTTTTTTTTTTTAATAGTACACAAAAAGAGAACTGAGGCTCTTTATACATGAAGGAAAACACATTCTTCTGAGAATTATTTACAGTCTAACATACAGTACATATTAAGAAAGGAGTGACAGAAAATGAAATAAAATAAATCTCTGACCTTTTCTGTCTGCCTTTCTTTTTAAAAATTCTTTGCCTGTTTTCTGGCAGGTCTTGAGCTTCCAGAAAGATCTTCCTCCCATACCAAGAGCACCTACTGCTAATCACTGCACACAAAACCTTGCACGTTTCCTGTTTTTCTGTTCTTTATTTTACTTCAGGTATTTATATTGTGTCCTCTTGTCATTCCACTCTTTTGGAGACTGGAACCCTGACCCTTTATTTTCCAGAGTTCGTGAATGGTCACAGTTCTTTCCTGGTTTTGTGTCCATCCCTTTCTCTTATAATACATGAAGGGGACTCTGCTCATATTAGGGATTCCACTATGTAGGAAACAGATTAATTTGCAGTGGTTCACTAAGGAATTTGAAACCAAATGACACTTCTAGCACATTACTTGAAGATTTCCTTGCAAATGAGAAAGTTTAGTAATCCAACCTCTCTTTTTCTTGTTGCAGTGAAAAAGGCTCACCCTTGATATTTAAACTGATGCCTTAAAACATAAGAATTTAGGAGGGGTGCGGCTGTGTGTCTATTTAATCAGCCTACCCAAGGCTACTATCGCTTAATCTGATGCAAGGTCTTGAGAGAGGATTAATTCCTTAGGTCTACTGTTGAAACTTGCTACATAGTACTAACTTCTTCTTTGTGCATTTTTGTGGGAATTTAGCCTTTTCTCCCCTTTCTAAGCTCTAACAGTAAAACATGCTGCAGTTCTTATCAAGACAGCACAAGTTCATTCTGAAATCGATACTAGATATGAAGTGCCTTTCTAGCCACCTCCCTGTGATTATAGATCTCACTGCTTTTGACAATCTGCTTGACTATGGAGGCTAATGATGCTTGAAAGAATTTTAAAATTTAGGCAGGGAAGTTCATTGTACAACTGATGATATAAAACAGGATCCTTAGATATTGACAAAATCTTTTTGAATCTATAATTTCTCAGTGCTGTAACAAATAGGAATAAGTGGAGCATATTTTTACAATCAGTGTGGATTAGCTAGTGATATTATTTCTGTAGTTATATGGTAGAAATAAACCCCTACTATACTATGTTACACAATTTCAAGGGAAATTACTAGTGAAAATTTTCTAGGAAGTAAAGTCCTAATCAGGTAAAGAAATAAAAGAGGATTCATCACCTGAAGAATTCAGAGCATTGCATTTTGCATACTCTTGAGAGAGGCTAGGCAAAGTGCAGAGCAATGAAGAAGCAGACCTCACTCAGGCTGTGGGAGTAGTGCTTGAAGCTGTGAGAATGAAATCAGTCACTCTTCATGTGCTGGTTTTGTTCTGGAACTTTTCCAAAATGGAAACTATGGACCGGCTACTTTGAATCCAGTAAGCCAAACTTAAGCCATAGGCTAGGTCTTCCTGGTGGATGCCACAGGCACTGGGAGACATGGTGAAGAGGAGACAGCTAACACACCTTTTGCCTTGGGCCTTCATTTCACAGTTGGGAAAAGAGAATTCAATGTTTGCTGAATCACTCCAGTCCAGAAAATGTCCAGCACAGAAAATGTCATGTTTTCCTTCAACAGTTTGAACTTTCTTATGGATTTCTTTCTAGATTATTCCTAGGAATCACAGACATTGCCTTACCCATGTATTTATTCCCTTGTATTTATTGCAGTGGTGCTGACTATGACACTCAACTCTTGGCTAAACCTTCCTGTAGTATTTTTTTCTTGACTAAATGTTAAAAGAAATTGATCAAGGATGATTTTTAATTATAAAAGTGCTTTGAAAAGATTTTTTTCACCTGTATAATTAGAAGACATTTTTAAAGAAAATTTTCCAGTCAATTAGTCCCTAATGAAGCTCAATTTGTTTTACAAATTAACCTTTTCTTAAAATAACAGGATGATTTAATGCAAGAGTTCTTCTGCTTATTTCAGTCTATACTACAAGTCGTCTCTTCCACAAATCTACATTCCTCCTCAGTCAATAGGAGATAGGATTTAAGTTAATAGTTTTTTGTTCCCTAAAGCTTAACTTAAGCTTCTGTGTTGACTATGTAGTACTGGAATACTAAGGCTATTCCCAGAACTTTGGTTTGAGCTCTGGCTTCATTCTTGCTCCAAACCTTGTTGTGCTGTGGTCCTGAAGTCAATGTATGGACTCTCCATGAAATTAAGGGTGCCACAGAAAATCTAGTTGCCAGTTTTTCAGGCTCTTCATGATTTTGCTCTCTGTTTATGGGAGTCAGCCAAGCTGCATTGCTTAGTGGCCAAGCCTAGTCTCCCCTGTATTTACACAGTTCTGCTTGGGACTGTGTCTGATTCTGTCCTCTCTCCAGTGTAAAAAAGCTAAAATTTCCTTGGAGTCAGTGGAGTTAGAAAAATGTAAGGAAGCCTGAACTGTAGGAGGACAGGAGTGTACTTGGCTGTTGGTTATACAGACCCCATAGCCTTCTCTTGTGTACGCTGCAGTTGCAGAATGAGTTTTCCCAGGGGTGTTTGGGGTGCGTGCTGCCTGTGTGCTCTGCCCCATCGCAGATGCTTCTTTGTTTTTTGAACTGACTTAGTACAGCTGTCTGTTCTAACGAAGAGGGGAAGTGAAATGTTAATTGGTTTAAATGACTTTTTTATTGCATGGATTTTATTTTGAAATAATCATAGGTCATATTTTAGGGTACTCTGTAAAAATGTTTTGTTTATTATGACAGTGTTCAATAGTGCATCGTATTAATCATTGAGTGACTACCATTAAAGTCTGCCTGTATTTACAAATGTGCATTTTTACTGCATTTAGGTCAACGTATATGATTTGTGACTAATAAGATAATGTCATGGTTTAACCCTAGCCAGCAACTAAGCCCCACACAGCTGCTCACTCACTCTGCCCTGGTGAGATGGGGGAGAGACTCAGAAGAGTAGAAGTGAGAAAACTCGTGGGTTGAGATAAGGACAGTTTAANAGAGAAGGAGACGTTGCATGTAGACTGTCGTGGATTAACGCCAGCTGGCAGCTGAGCACCATCAGCCACTTGTTCACTGCCCCCCCAGTGGGATGGGGAGAAAATTGGAAAAGTGAGAAAACTGGTGGGTTGAGATGAAGATAGTTTAATAGGTAAAGCAAAAGCTGTGGGCGCAAGCAAAGCAAACCAAGGAATTCATTCCTTGCTTCCCATGGCAGGCAGGTGTTCAGCTATCCCCAGGACAGCAGGGCTCCATCACGGTAACAGTGACTTGGGAAGACAAACACCATCACTCCAAATGTCCCCCCCTTCCTCCTCCTTCCCGTGACTTTATATGCTGAGCTTGATGCCATATGGTATGGGATATCCCTTTGGTCACTGAGGTCAGCCGTCCCGGCTGTGTCCCCTCCAACTCCTTGTGCACCCCCAGCCTACTCACTGGTGGGGTGGGGTGAGGAGCAGAAAAGCCCTTGGCTCTGTGCAAGCACTGCTCAGCAGGAACAAAAACATCTCTCTGTTATCAACACTGCTTCCAGCACAAATCCAAAGCATAGCCCTGTACTAGCTACTATGAAGAAAATTACCCCAGCCGAAACCAGCACAGATAGAAAATTATAAGCAATAATAACATCAACTGAAATATTTGCCTTTGTCAGCCAAGTTTCATCACTGAGAAGAGGATTTTCAGACAGTGAAGGCAGTTAAGCATCCAGTTCCTGTTGAAAGCGCATGGAAGTTGAGTTCCTTAACTTTCACTTACCTGTGCCTAGAAGAAGGTTCCGTTTAATATTGTTGCCGAACACTGCCCCTGCGTATTGGCAGCTGTAACAGCTTTGAGGCCAGATTCTTTTCTCGAAGGTGAACGCATGATGCTCATTTTGTCTCCCACTGTGGTTGTGTGTTGACATGGGGGGGTGGAATGGGGAAGGAGAGTAGTGCCCTGCCTCTGCTCTGCCAAGGTGGCATTGTGGTTCACCTCAGTTGCTTTTAATGCTGGAATACTGCTGGGAAATGAGTCTGGAAGGAAATCCTGGGGAAAACTTGATTTTGTTCTGTACTTGCGAAAATCTGCTGTGTATGAAAAGGTCCTAGGACTCTGGTTTGCACATCTCTCCTATCCTTAGGAAAGACAGTATCATTTGACTGTAGTTGGACAAACGAGTCTTTCCTAAAGGGGTATTACACTATCTGCTATGACGTGAGATGATGGTTGTAGGCAACCTGAATTCAGCTGGAGTTCAGCTACCCGCAGGGAAAATGCTGACTGAGCTGGATATTGAAAGCACCTCAGGAAGCTCAGGTAAGAAAGCCAGTCTGTGTATTACTCCAAGTTATCCTGAAGACAAAACCACAGCTAGCATTTTTGCTTTAAATTATCCCTTTCTGCAGCCAATGATAATTTTGAAGTGGCTTAGAACAGGAGCTGGCCTTTTATTCATTTACTTTTTTGATTAGTAATGGTAAGCCAGATTCAGGCATGGCTATGAGCAAGTTCCATTGAAATGAGAAGTCTGGGGCTGGCTGGTAGTTAAGTGGACTTATTTACATTTAGAGAGTTCTGGACAGAATTAATGATTGGAGCATTTGTTTCTCTTCATCCTGTCTCCTACAGGCATTAGCTTATATTACTAAAGAAAGAAACAAAAGGCAGGTTAACAAGACTCTTGTTTAAGAGGTGGTTAAGACTGAAAACAGCAGAAGTATTGCAAAACTGACTGATCACAATTTAAAATCTTTACCTGATGAATATAGTAATGTCTGTCATCTTAGAGATATACACTGCCTCTCCCTGTTTTTCCCACCATATTCATTCAGGGTGGGGTTTTGCCTGGCACATATGCCTGTTCATTTGGTGAAACTTTCACATGATGTGTCTGTTCGTCTTAGTATGCAGGGCTTAGTGCTTCCTGGCTTTTCCCCCAACAGTTTCAGAGAAAAATGCTGTATGTCTCTGCCTGTGTACTGTCCTGTTCTCAACTGTGCCCATCTAGCTGCCGTGCTCAGCAGAGTACAGATTGCATTTGAGTACAGCCTGACACATCGTGGCCCTCAGAGCCTGAGGTGGTTAGGCATTAGCCTTATACCAAGGAAAAGATGGTGGCAACACATCAATGGAAATACTTGGAAGCAACTGTTTGATGATCTTCTCTCTCCTCTGGGATCTTTCCCAATATCTTTTTAAAAGTTAGATTTTTCACAATCGAGAAGGAAGAGAGAGGAGCAAATGCAGTGCGTCTCCCTATTAAGGGCCCAAGTTTCTCCAGCTTCCAGTTTCTATCAGAAATTCCAGATCTTTCAGTACTGTGTACATGTTATTTAGGAATAAATGCACTTTTCAGACTTTCTGCTCAGGGCCAAATAAGCTCCTCTGTTAAAGAGGTGGAGTAAGAGTGGTACTGCCTTGTTTCCACCCTTTTAGATTGAAGTGACTTTATATGCCGCATGCTGAGCTGTTATAGTTGGGTCAGTGCAAGGTTAGATATCTCACCGTGATTACCAACAGTGATTTTTCAAAAAGTGAATTTAACATGGCAGTCAAGAATAAAACAGCATGAAATATTGTAATTTGTCTCACCAAAACATGCAGTTAAATGGAAGAGAAATATATGTCATTAATTAAGTATAGTTGATTTAGCTGACAGTGGTAGAAATTTGAGAATACTTTTATTATGCTCTAATTCTTCTATGTTCATTCTTCAATGCAAGTACTGTACTTGGAACTAATTTTCATCTATTACACATTTCATAATACTATTAGTCTGATTAATTAATGCATAATACATCCTGGAGACTAATTTGTTTACTCCTAGAGGGCTCATTAGGACTTGCTATATGAATGTGAGATTAGATTTTAAAGTGAGCCACCTTCTAAAGATTGAATCATATGTCTGCTTTGCAGTAAACTGGCAAATGAAAATTTGGTAATCTATATCCCTCGTTGATATGCAGAAGCGCGTTAAAAGTTTACTGAAGCTCGACGCATAGCTAGACACTTCTTACAACTAAAAAAATGGATTTCCTTACAATAGGTATAGCTTTATATATTTCAAACCAAAATACTGATTTATTAGAACAATTTGCCACTACTGCGAATCTGAATGGAGTGGTACATGCATTTTTATTTTGCATTCAAATGCATGCCGTATTCTCATGGGGTTTCACCTTTGTTATTTTACTTTATAATGATATTGTCTAGCCAGAACGAATGGATAACTCTGCACTGAAGCTAAGCATTTACCAAATACAGGAAAATATGGGAAAGTTCCCTTGAGTGCTGTGAGCCAGTCTAGATTTTGTTGCCCGCTGCTGTATAACAATGTCATATTGTTACAAGTTCTTGCCCAACTGACCTACGAGGAACTTTAATTTTTTTTAAGGCCTGGTTTTTCATACCAGCATGAATTCTGAATGTTTTGTAATTCTGAGGCAAGCACTGTTAAAGAATTGGGTATCATTACAGAGCGAGCCAGAGTGGTGGTTCCTTTAGGAGTATATATGCTTATCTACTTAGATAAAAGTGCCTGTATATATGTGTGTGTGTATCTATATACTGTATATATATTTATAAAAATACCTTACTCATCACTACCCTCCTAGTTCTGAACCAGTCAGTAAAGCTGTTTTCTATTCTTTCTGTTTTCTGTGTGTTAGCCTTTTCAAATAGAGGTCAATGCTTTTCCAAAAGCTTTGTCTTGGGCTGATATTCTCTGCAGACAGGTGATTTACTAATGTTCTTCAGTTAGGTACAGTCAGTAACCACAACGTCTGAAATAAATAATTATGCACATATCTTTCATTTCCAAAACTTGATTTCAAAAACTTCTGAAAACGGGCTGTGTAATGAGACTTCCTGCTTTCTGTCAACTATACCTTTCTTACTGTGAAAATATTCTTCTTTTCACAGTATTGGGAACTTCGTGTTTGAGCTCTGCCTTGATTAGGAAAATGTGCATCCACCAAATGAAGAGAATGAGTTAACGAAGTTTTTCTCTCATCTCCTTTCACAAAGAGTTCAAGTTAAAATATCAATAACTTAGAGGGTTTGGAGTTGTGATTTAACTGTCTTTGTTCCTCTTTCAGGAGGAATATTTGCATTCCTCTACATGCTATTGTGAAATCACAGATGGCCTTAAAGTTTTTAGGTGGTGTGGTGGTGTCCCATTCTTTCTTTTCACCTTTTTTCTTCTTCTTGTCACACACTCTTTTATCACACTGAACAGAGACGATCTACAGTTAGCCTTTAGACTGAAATCTTAGCCCTGACAGAGGAATTCAGGGGGTTGTTAATTATTTTACAGTCTAGATTTTGAGTGTTGGCCTTTTGTTGGGGATAATATTAGCCATGGATGTGTTTTTTGTTTATTTCATGGACACTTACCAGAAACATCTATTGTTTATGACCAGTAAAGGAAGTCCATCTTTTGAATCATCCTGGTGAGATCAGCATATTGCTTCACACATGTACTTTAAATGTTTTAGTAAATATGTTGTTTGGATTTGAAAGAGCTTCACCTTGCTACTGTGTACCATGTTTTGACAGGCACCTATACAAAACATAGTATCTCCATCTTTTGCTAGTTGCTTGATGATGTATTAATTGAATATACTGTGTAAATCTTTGGCACCAGTACTTTGTTGTTGTACTTGAAACACACCTGATCATGGGAAAAACGGAAGTGTTTCTTGAATTATGGAAAATGGAATTGCCCACTAGTAGCTCTCAGTCTTATGAAGGTGGAGATTAATATAGCATCTCCCATCTTTCAGGGATGAAGGCACGAATGCTTTTGTCTTGCAGAATTTCTCTTTCTAAGTTTTGGAATAGAGAAGTGTTGACAAACTAACTCTATCTCTCTAAGTTATCTCTGTCCTCCTAAATCACTTTGTGAGCTAGATGTCCTTCTCCAGCAGATATTCTGGAATAGCCAAGAAGCAAGCAGTTTGAGATTGTTATGATTATATGCATAACCTGTAAATACGATCTTGTCAACACTATTTTATTCCAATGATTATACTTAATGCCAATTAGCATATAATTCAATATCTAAAATAATTGTGTATTTTATTTAAAACCCCTGTTTTTAAAAACGTATTTACTTTTTATAAACCCTGAATTACACATTCCTTATAGAAATACATCACTGAAAATCAGCTAGATAATAACCAATGTTTCTGTAATGTCGCTACACTCAAACTGATGGTCAGTTTGTAAAAAGAAAAAAAAATAATTCTTGAGTATTGGCCTGTATTTGTTCCTCTGGGATATCATCCTTTTGGGTCATTCTAGAGGCATTCCAAGAGGTACCTGCACTGGCAATAGTACTATTGTGCCACTGAAATGTAAGGAATAAGCTCATTGCCTAATTACTCAATATGAACCTTGTATTCACAAAATTCCCTTGTTTCTCACTGCCTCCAAACTCCAGCTTCAGTGACAGAAATAAAAACCCACCTCTGCTCTGAGGTTTGAATTTCTACTTTGTAACTGCTGCAGTACACAAATGATCTTGATTTATGTTAACAATGAAGTTTGGGACCAAGTTTATGCACCTCTGATACATTGGCGGTTACCCAGCAAATACATCAAGAGGTACGTTCGCTCTTTTAGATGTCAGAGTAGGCGTTGTGGAGTGAAACACATTTCTTAGACGCTTCTCCTTGACAACACTGTCAGAAACACTGAGAGTTAAATCTTGAACCCTGGAATGCAATAGAGTTTTGGTTTTGACTTCAGTGGGAAGAAAATGTGCCCCTGAAAGCAGTTAGTGGAGTGCCCAGGACAAGCTAATTTGTTTTGCTAACACAGTTCAGCTATGTTAGAAAACACTTTTCAGAAAGAATTAAACTTTCCTCTGGTATGGACAGGACTAATGAAACTTTCTTCAGAGCCCATCAGCACCATTCATTTATAATCAACCAGAGGGACTGCTGTCTAGGGACAGGAGACACTGTCCAATCCTAATGGAAACCAGTAGCATCTGCTGTGCGAGTGGGTAAGCAAAACTGACAGGTGAAGATGTCTTGAGAGCTCTTTTGCAGCAGCAGGTATTTTATGTGATTCAAAACAGGGTAGGCAAAGCTTCCCTTGATGAGTCTTCGGTGTCTGTCCTTATCTGTAACTCCATGGGGCCGAGTAAAGTCCTTTTGCCCAGCAATACTGCTGCCTGTAAGTTCAAGTAATAAGACTCTGGGATTTCTCTTGCGTGACAGTTTTAAAGAAATTAATTGTTTAATATTAAGCACTTGTTTCCAAACTGCCTAAAACTATGTGGAGGATAAGCAAAGCGTATAACTGTCCTTGAGCACTGTTGATTTAAGCTTAGATTATTTCAGCTGGTTAAAACCATTTGTCCTGCAATTGATATTCCTGTGGCAGAGACCACAGAAAGCAATTCTAGCACCATCCAGAAGGTTACATGTTCAGCACTTGGTACTCTGTGCTGGGCTCCCCGCAAACCATCAGGAAAGAAAGGGAAATTCAGTACTCTTCCTTCTATTTTACCATCTTCTTTTTTCTTCTTCTTCTTCTTCTTCTTTTTTTTTTTTTTTACCATCCATCTACTATCTTTTATTAAATTATATTGTATGTAATTATTGAGCAAGGACTGTTCTTGTTTAAGTAGCTTTGGGAAGTAGATGTTTATGTGTCACCTGCAAACATGTTTTAGCAAGCTGCAGGTTTCTAGGGAGATGTATGCCTTTATTGCTAGCCTGAGTGGAATTTTTGACCTGCAGAACTGAAGGATCCATAAGCAAGTGAGTATACTGGGATGTAAAACACTTCTGGCAATACCTAACCCATTCTATTGCTTAAAGCCATAACGTTTCTTAGTCCCGTATTGTCTTGCTTAGATTTACCTCAGAGACATGTAGTAAGAATAATAACTAATTACCTGGTTTTCCTTCTCAATTCTAATTGACATGCAAACACTCACCACAAATTTTTCAGTTTTTTCCACCATTGCAACTAACAAAAAGGCATGAAATGTACATAAAGGCTAGCATTGCAGGAGTTCGGGTTTTTTTGTTTCTCATTAATATTGCTGATGGAAAAAGAAAGTTTACTCCCCAGCTAATTACTTACAAGCTTGTCCAGTATTATTTCCAGACTAGCAGAAGCTGGGAAGTTACATTCATCCTTTGAGAAGAAGAATGCAGTGATTAAATGAGAGGAGAAAGAGTTTGAAAAATTTTAAAAGAAGCATATTTAACCAGTCTTGGATTTAGGTTTGATATTACGGCAATGCGTGTGTATTATACTGATGGAGGTGAAAAGCAATCTGTCTCTTATGGGATGGAGCTGGAGAGGCATATATCAGTAAAAAGGAAGTGTGCATTGTAATATATACAGTAGTGACCCATGTGATTAATTTAAAGGCACTGGTGTATGTTCTTGGAATTCCAAATTACACAACTGGCTTAAAAAACCATAGTCAATAATCTGCTAAAAATTCCTTTATTCTGAAGATTACCTGTGCAGCTGATGAGAGCATGTATTTCCAAAGGAAAATTATTCTTTTTGGTTTTTAAACACAGGGTACAGTAAGTTGTAATAAGCATGTGCACACTAAACAGTTAATCTAATTAAGCTTCCATAAGGATAATGCAGGATGAATTCAAGGATAGTCAACATTACCTCTGGCTGATTTCAGATAATATATTGCACAAGATTAAAAGGACTTGATATTTTCAATAGCAAGATGTCTTGGGCATCAGTTTCAGCATTGCTCCTGAAGAAAAAAAAAAAAAAAAAAAAAAAAAAAAAAAGAAGAAAAAAAGTCTTTTTCTTTTTTTTTTTTAGTATTTTAAATTTTACATAATCTACCAGCAANTGTCACTACAAGCATTTGTGCAGCTGTGTCATGAAAGGGATAAGGGAGTTAATCTAGATAAGAAGTAATCTAGCATCATCTAATTTCAGAAAGCTTTGTTTTATTCATTTATCTTTTTAATGATAGCAAGACCTTAAAAACGCATTGTCAAATGCAAGAATGTTCTTCCCCTAAGTCTAGGCATAAATGCTACCTCTTACACCAAAGGCATTGGATTTTGGCTCTTTCTGACAGCAGAGCAGATTCCTTTCTACATTCCAGGCATTTGTATGACACTGTATTACAAAACCTATTGTTTAAATCATCGGTTGGCTTCCCATCCTAGTTTACTTCATATCACATTAGTTTGTCAGCAGTTGGCTTTTTCTCCTACCACAGCTTCTAAAAGTTTCAGCATATCAAGACTGAAAACTGCTCCGAATTACGTTTCCCAGCACACAGCTCGGTTTCCCTCGATACAGAGCGACAGTGCCGTGCTGTCAGTGACTGTGCTGGATTCCTTCCAGAAGGAAGCATGCTGCGCCGACACGTGCGTGGCTGTGGTGCTGTATGCGATACGCGCTTCAGAGAGGTTGTGCTGTAGTTTACCCTTTGCCTGAGATCTGGTATTCACATGAGAATTTCTATAGAATTGGTCTGGGTTTAATTCATAGCGTATTCCGAATTATCTCAAGTGCCTTATAGTAATTTCACCCAGAAAACAAGGTAACATCATGTGATTCCACCCAATATTGTAGCCATATGGGATAAGTTTATAGTTGAAAACAGTATTACAGAATAATTATAATAATGATTCCTGATAATGTCAGTGCCTTGTATGGACCAGACCTGCTGCCATGCAGATCGCTGCTCACACTCTCCATTTGTGCAGTCCTTTCAAAGCCACTGCATTTTTTTGCTGGTAGCAAGTAGTGAGTGTCACGGTTCATCTAATAGGTATTTCAGAAATGTTGAACACCGTCACTGAGCTTTGGGGCAATTGAATGGGTGTTTGAGAAGTCACCTGCCCTGAAAGTCCAGAACCTGTAATGGGTAAATTGTTATGGCAATGAAGGGAAAATTTTCAGTCTGATGTTATGAAAATCATTGAAGTCAGGTATAACCCTGACAGACTAAAGCCACTGCAAACGTGGCCATTTACACCCATAAAGACAAGATTTTTCCTCTAATCTTGCAGGCCATGTACTAAATTAAGATGGACTCTAAATGGTGTAGCTAACGGGAAATACAACTTAAGTGTTTCTTTCAATTTTAAAAGAACAGTCAGTTGAATTTGCTTTATTGCTCGATTTGCATTCTTTAATGTGCACTGTAAATTAAAAACTTTTTTTTAATCTATTGAAATCCTTTTTCACTCCCCGTACTTAATACTTTCACCTCCCTCCTAGGCCGCCTTCTTTTTGTCATTGCGTGCACTGCACAAGGACAGCTTCAGACGAGCAATATTTCCAGCTTTAAACAAGAATCTGCTTAAAAATTCCCTTTGAGGAAAAAACATACGTAGAACATCATCCTTCGTAATCACATTAGTAAGAGACTAAAGTAATTTCTTATCGCCTTTGCAAATTAGGATTTCGTTAGCATGCTTTTTATTTCTTCCAAAGTTTGTCTTAATGAATACACCAATCTCAGTTAGTAAGAGAAAATGGTAGAAATGCTGTCAGAAGAATTTAATTACACTCAGCAGTAAGTATGCATGTTGACAATAATAATTATTATTATTTTTTTTACAGATAAACACTACATGTTGAGGTCACAAAGAAAAAAGAGAATAAAAATGTGATTCTGTTGAGAATGGTGTTTTTCTAAAGATTTTTACATTTAAGAAATGTGAAAGTAGGCTGTAATTTTGCTTATCAATCAGATCAATAATCCATTCCTGAAGTGATTTCCAAATTCCTTTACTGTGATCTTGATTTGGGGGGAAGGTGGCAGGAGTATAAGGAGAGAGAACATAAAAAAAAATATCATTTTTTCTGTTTGCTGATAGACTAGCAATCCCTGAATCTTCAATAAAATTCCAAAACTGGAAACATAACAGAGAATGTTCCCATTTATTCATTTTTTCAAGTACATGATTTATATAAAACTCTTACAATTTTTTTCATGGCAAAGTACAAGGCTTATTCTTCTTACTCAAAAAGAGAAAGAAAACACATTCATTTCAGAGGCAGCAAAACTGAGTCTGTATTTTTTTAAAGGGGTTATGATTTTAAAAGAAAACTTCCACCCATTGGGCTATGCTTCCTGTGTCTGCCAGGAATGCCCTAGTAGGATATTTGAACTTAGCTAAGATTTTCAGAAGTAACTAATAATTTTGTGTTCATTCTTCAGACATGGAAAATTAGGTGCAAAAATATCTTGATGCCATGAAATGCGTATCTTTAGGTTCTTTTTCCTTCTCTTCCCTCCAATATAAAGTTTCTCAGAAAACCGCCTGTTAGTTTGCATAGCCAGATCTAGTTTCTTATACTAGGTAAGAGGATGTATCAGCTGATGGATTTGTACATTGGTACAATTCTCCAGAGCAATAGCTTTCTTCACATTTGTGTGGATCAAATTTGGCAAGACTTTGCGTTTTAGGTGCCTGCTTGCTTGTTTAACAGTGATTCTCAGAAAGTACTTCTTCCCAAATCCCTGATATTCATACCTGCCTTGTAGCTTGTGGACCTATATGGGGAGAGCGTCCTGTTATTCTCTACATACTTTGGTAATGCTGAATTTCCCCACATACTCTTCTGAAGTTTTTGGGTACCCAGTTCTTAGGGATTGCTGCTTATGTAGGAACAGTACATCTCATTTTCTGTTGGTTTTACTTTTACTGATAAATCATTCTTACTATAGACTGAGATAAATGTATTTATTTATAAAATTTGAAGCTCTAAATCTTTGAAAAAGTTGTTGTCTAGGACTTGCAAGACATGCAGGTAAACTATGTTTATCCAAAGACCTAATTTAAGAGGCCTCTTGCTGTCTCTGTTGAGTTTGGAACTTGCAGGCAAACGTGTAACCCCATGGTCAGGCTTTGTCATGGTACATACGTACCGTACATCTGCTAGTTCTGTTCAGAGGAGAAAATCACACGTCAGCCAAGCTGTGCTAACCTTTACATCCCCTTCATTTCTTAGTGTCTTTGTTATGTTACACTTTGCTGATAAATCTTTTATCCTTTCTCCCATTTTAATCCCTCAAAGATTTTATGAATCTTTATCTCAGTCAAAAGGATTTGTTCCTTTTTCTTCTCTTTGGCCCCTCCTGGGAGTGCTAACACCCCACGAGCATGTCCAGTTGCAATACTGCATATCTAGGCAGATGTGAAACAGGATCAGCGATTAATTGGTGATGGGCTAATGGCTTTGCAGTGGCTTAGCCAGCTGTGCAGCAGAGTGCCCTCTACACAGGGAAGGGTAGTGCTGAACTGAGGTAAGTCCTTCTGCATTCCGTTTGTGCCAATAATTTCTTTATCATGTTTTATACATTAACATCTGGAATTACTAGTAAATTCAGATCTGCTCATACACATGCCGTGTAGATGCAGAGATACAGACATCTAAACAATACGATATGCCAGAAGGATTGCTGGGAGAAACATTAGTCTGATAAGAGCTTGTCTGGACACTACAGCTGGTAACAATACTTAGTTTTTTGCAAAGGGAAAATATAAATCAAAACAAAATGCTCTCTAACTATGAATATTTTATCTGGAGCTTACCTCAGAGAAATATGGAAAGTCAAAATACAGACACCACAAAAAAAATAAATAAAAAATTAGAAATTAGGTATTACACCAGCATTCCATTGCACAAAACCCTCCCTTTCCAAAAATGGGAGCTTTGCTGAAAATCCCAAATACAAGGTGAAGGACAGACTGAAGCATGCAGCCTGCTGATCCAGTGCTTCAGTGAGAACAGATGGTATTCTGAAACAGTCCATTTGTGATCATTCCATAATAAAGATTAAAGTTGCATATTCCCCCAAAGAGGTGCTTTTGGCAGCCTGCCAATTCACAAGCAAGTTCTTGGCCCTCCTCTTCCAGCATTTGACTCTTTTTTTGTTTTTTTTTCAACTTATCTGAATCATATCATTTTTCTGATAATAAATCTTTCTATAAAAAGTCAAGATGAAGAAAGGGGTTTATATTGCCATTGTTTTCCTGTTATAATAGTCTATTAACTACAGTAGGAAATTGTTTTATTGTTCCAGACCATAATCTTACAGTAATGTTTTTAGTCATACACATGTTGGAGCTGTACTCCGTTTCCAAGGTGTGTGAGGTTGATAATTACACAATGAATGGAGGGCATTCTCTCATTGAATTTGTCCTTGTGAGCTCAGAAGTGTGGGGGTGTTATAACAAGGCAGCAGCTGTAACTGACATTCTAATCACAGTCGGGAGTCTGATATAAATTTTTTTTTTTTTT
>VXBL01008568.1:3422588-3493542 GCA_013400195.1 Aramus guarauna
TTAATTTTTTTTTTTTTTTTTTTGTAAGTTGGCTGCAAACTGTTATTTCACTGGTTATAGTGGAGCTTATACCCTGAAAGGTTGTACAGTAGCAGACAACCATTTGATAACCTGGGATAGCAACACTGAAAAAATAACAAGCTGCTTATAAATGCTAGGTATACAGGTATTACATCACACGCTTAAGCTTAATGTGAGCTCAATTCTGATGAATTTCCTGTAAAATTGATAAGTACATTTTCAGAAGTCCATTCTTTTCCGTTATTTTCTTATACAGCATGTCAGTTTTAGAACATTGTCCATGTATCACCTTATTGGTATTACATTTGAAATATGTATCTATGTGTATGCTGAAAAAAAATTAAAGCATTGCTGGAACTATGAATGCACATATCAGTGTGTTATAATAATGCGTAAACAAGTAGGTATTCAGGCCCTGATTCACTCAGAGTCGTTTGGAAGGCATTGAGTTCTTACTGTATTTTGATCAAAGTAGCTGTTCATTAAAATTGAAACAAGCGCTTGCTTTCACCCTTCCTCAATTACTTGCTGTTCAGTAACCACTCAGATGAGGCAGCTTGGTTTGAATTCTGTATTTCTTATAACATGTGCTGGAATTATGCCAGTTTGCAATCTATGAGATGGAGAATACTGATACATACATCAAGGATGCAGTTAAGATTACCTAGTGTCTGTATGAGATGTACATATTACTATGTGTTTCTTTCTCTCCATAAATAGTGAGTTTCCTATTATGTTAGATAATGAATGTAAATGCCACCTTACTGTAAATACTATATATTATGTCTGAAAAGATCTTCCGCCTTCCGCTATTATTTGAGAAACCATTAGAGGAACCTTTTTAACATTTAATACTTGGTTGCATTGCTGTGTCAGGTGCAGTGATTGCCTCATCCTTGAGGCTGGTGGCTGTGATGCCACAAATAAGAAATGCGCATGGTAGGACTTTCGTATTTAACACTGAATATTTTTTAGGAGCGTGACCCAGCATAAAACAAAATGCTAAATAAATATGTTTGAAGCTCTGAAGCAATAAGTAATTAAGAATTCTGGGTACTATCTTTACTGAAAGAGATAAAAGAAAAGTAAAAACTACTTGGCTGCTTCTGCAGAGATTCTTGACTAGTGTAGCTAAAATGATACTGTTTGCTTATAGTCCATAGGTGTGCAGGGTCAAATGTATTAGTTGTGTTCTTGGAGGCAATTTTGTAGCTTGACTATACTGTGGCATGTTCATATCATCTGTGGGCAGGCAAAGAAATAATTCCAAGTAGGCCACAGCCTTAGAAAAGCAAGGTCGCTAAATCAGATTAAAAGATCTTTGAAGACAAGGCTTGAGTGAGAATTGTAATACTTTGTGCCGTTGAAGTAAATTCTGTTCAACACTAATCAGCGGGTATTGTGACCATGTTAATAAAAATAGAATATGATAATTTATTAGGTTTCTCTCTGTGTGCTGTCATTTTCTCACCTAGAAGAAATAACTATTACTTTAGGTTAAATGTTTGAAACTGCTCACAGCAGTCACAGTTCTTTGTTCTTTGACTATCACAATCCAGAGCTCCTTCATAGAATCATTCTATAACCAGTTCTCCATTTATCTTCAGGCATCATGTGAAGAGGTGCAAAATTGCGTCATATGAGAACAGGGTACACATAAACAATGCTGTTATCTGAAACTAGACTTTGATTCATGACGGCAAGATTCTTGCTGTGCAGCATAGCATCCGTTACCAGTGCTTCACTTCTTTTTGTCAGAGCGCTAAGTAGTAAAATTGCAATGGGCCACATCATAAGAGGATTCGATATGTGCTTCCTAACAATAAAAACATTTATACATCTCTTTTTTTCCATAACACGTGTATTTCCACATTGTAGTTGGGAAAGACCTGAACTTCATTTGCAGTGGCTCAAGTAACAGTAATGGTCTTCATGCTAAAGCTACCACTAGCACTACCTTCCCAAATGGAGCACAGTAAAGGTAGGATGATTATTTGCTTTCTCAACCACCTGCTGAAGTCAAACTCTGACAGACTAGCACAGCCTGACTGCTTTCTAAAAGCACATGGGCTACTCTGGCTGGTTACTATGGTAGGTAAGTTCTGTGCTCTTCCCATCTCTTGTGACAATGATCACAGAATCATCGTCTTGTAACTCTGCCCAAAGGATGCTAACAGAAGAAAAGCTGCTGGTGTTTCTCCAGCAGTGCAACCTCTTTTGTTCTCTTTTACAATGCTTCCTTGCATAGGTCCTTCCTAAAAAGTTGTGCCTATACCTCTCTGACTTTAAATGAGCACGTGTTTTGTTACGTGTCCCTGAAATGCACCACAATCGCCAAGAGGAATGAGAACTTATGCACATCCTGCTGTGAGAGCTGTGTCCTGCCATAGCTTAGTCTCTCTGTATGGCACAGAGTAGTCTGGTCAATAGACTGAAACATTTACAGTCCCCTGAGTTGTAACCTGGGAGAAACTCTGAAAGTACCTGACAGCTCTGTTGGGCAGTGCTTCTGGAGCAGTTAGCAAAAGTGTCACATGAAGTTAGCACGTGAGCTGTATTAAGGGAAACAGTGGGTACATACATATATGCAACATGTGTACCTGTGTGTACATTCATTTTTATTGTTAGCTGTGAAACCTGAGTTCTTCTATTCCAATGCAAACTTTGGGTGTCTTCATGTTTCCTTTCTGCTGTTCGTTCTTGTATTTTTAAACCACTGTTAAATTATAGAAATACAGATAGCAGTACTGCAGGATCTTTAGTATTATGCTAGCAAATAGCAGCATTTCCAGTTTCTGGATTTGGTGTTCCACTTTTTTTTCTCTATTTCTGCAGCTGAAAACATTTGCTTTTGGAGACAAATATAGTCACACTGGTATCACATGAAATTTTAAGTATGGCAATATTGTTAGTGTAATTCCCAGAGGTGTGTGCTATGTCTAAAGCCAGCAGTGATCTAAACAACTGAAACCTGGGTAAAAGCATGTCTTTGGAAATAATGTGTAAAGATAAATAGTTTGACACAGGCTCTTTGGTGAATTTAAAATCAGTTAAAGAGCAGTAGCAGATGTCTAGTAGAAGCAGGTCTGCTGAAATGGTTTATATCTTCTGAGATTTTTAGTCCTGTGTGTTTGGTTTGGAGCGAGAGGGACAGAGGAAGTCACTGAAGGCAGCAAAATAAACTGACTCTCCACATCTTCACCTGCTGCCACTCAGGGGAAATGTAATGCTGTGACACCTTCCATACCTCTGTTTTGAAATTCATCTATAGTTACTGAGAAGAGAGACTACTTGAGCATCTGCATCTCAGTCTGGGGAGTGAATAGTTGTCCTGTTTTGGGGAGGAGGGAGGGGGGAAGGAAGGTTCACTATTAGAAATAATTTTTTCGTGGCCATGCAAAGCAATTGCATCTGTTCTCACACTTGGGTAGAGTTAGAGAAAGGATGTAAGACTGTCGCAATAAGCAAAGTGGCAAGACTAAGTGGCAAGACAAACATCAGAGAAATGTTTAACTATAGGTTTGGTTTATTTATTTAATCTTCTTTTTACTCCCTTATTTAGTACTCTGGTTCTCTCTCCTTTTTTGACCAATTCATAATTGGTATAATTTATATCCCAGTTTTCCTCACATTTTGAATTTTTCTTGATGTATACCTTTCAGTTGCTCAGTAGAAGTAGATGTAAAACTGATACAAATAATGGAAAGAGTTGCTTCTCACTGGATTTAGCAATCAGGCAAATGTTTATATAAAGGGTACCTGTATTCCTCCTGAGGTTTGGATATCTACATAAAATCAAGACTGGACTTTCTCTGTACCTTGAAGTAGACACTGCTTAGTTACATTAAACAAAGTGCTTGCTGGGAACCCCATGTGAAGCTTTCCCCTGTGTGTGTCTTCATACAACGGGTACGTAACTAACTTTACAGCCAAGTGGTCTCACTGGGAAAGGCAGACCCAAGCTGGCAGTGGGGGATGTCCTTTGGGCAGTCACCAGGAGCACTGAAGAGTAACTAAAAATAGATGGATTTTGTTGCCTTCGCGTTTTACACTGTTTGAGTGTTAGTTACTGCAAGATGAATGGCAGTGGAGGTAAGACATTCCCCATTGCCTCTTTCTTGTGAAAGCTATTAAACAGCTTTTGAATTGCCTGCATCATTCTCGGTTTGTTTCCTTTTAACTTGGGCTCGTTTCTCTCATCTCTGAGTTCATTACTACTGTGAGATCACTCTGTGCAAAGACTGATTTAATACATGGGGGTAGATCTTCAGCTGGTGTAAATCAGCCTGTGACGTTCATGGGGTTTGACTGATTTACATCATATTATGATTCAGTCTTTACCTCAAGGCTTAAAATTTATAAGCCAAACAATTTATATTGCAACCATTTCACACTGGTTTACATAAAAAATCTTTTAGGTCCGCAGTCTCCTTAGATCCTAATTTTTGGGTAAAGTTTTTTATATCCTGTTATATCCAGGGGAATGACCACAATGTTACTGATCGTGTGCTTTTCCAGACAGGTTTTAATTCATGAGGTTCCTTTAAACTAAAGCAGCATCGTGTTTGCTGCTGCATGCCTTCGTCCACTGCAACTAATTGCCAAGATGTGTGCATAAGAAAAAGCATTTCTGGTCTCATCATCCTTCCCTGACTGTGATTCATTGCAGGTTGCCACAAGCAAGTATTTGTAGCATCACAGTTCATTACTGCATAAGTGAGTTTGATGTCACAGAAACGTTGTTTTCTTCCCTGTGCCTCTAGTTGAGAAGAGGAACAGGCTGTAATTAGGAGGGAAGTTGCCACTGTTGTACATGTGCACATGCGCTGCCTTGGAAATCAGCAGTGATAAAGAAAAGGATACACAAAAATAAATAATTTTAAGTAGAATTATTGAAATATAAGATTTGAAGGTAATGACTGAACAAATGATTTGAAGATGATGCTACATGAAAGATAAAAGGCAGGTCATGCATCTAAGGTTAATTTTGTCCTAAAGAGATGAAGCAGGATTACGGTATTTATATCCAACTTGAATTAGCTGACAGCTTGATTACAGAATATTTTTTTTGACTAATAGAAACATTCAAAGAGATTGAATTCCAGTGCTGAGGAAGAGAAGCTCCAAATCAAAGAGGTGAAATGTAAAAAATAGTAGCATGAGTCTCAAAATCATGTGGTATTTCCAGGTATAGTCCTGTTTCAGGGGTCCCTGCTCCCCACTGGCTTGGTGCAAGAGTTTGCTGAATTGCATCATAACCAGAATGACTGAAACTATTGCAGTTAGAAACAAAATAACTATCTTTGGTGGCAAAAAGGAATGTCTGGAATTTTTAAATCCAGGTTGTTTCCCAGTACGTCCCCGCGACAGCTATGCCAGTACCGGGGAGCAGCCCCTCAAAGAGCCGCTGCCTGACTTGCGCTAGAGGGGCTGTTTGCGAGGCCCCGCAGAGAACAGCTGAGAGACCTCAAACTGATCGCTGGGGACGGGTTTCTGGTCTGGGTGTTGGTTTTATTTGCAGATTTCACTTAGCAGTCACCCAGAAAGATGTGCAGAAGCGTGGCCCTGTGATGGGAGCTGCCCAAAGAGCGTGCTTGTGCCAGTCCTGCCCGGCGCAGGGGGCTGCCGCCCAGCAGGCTGCTTTCCCCTTCCCCTCTTAGCCTCTCGTTTGCCCTGAGTTTTAAGGTCGTATTAAACAGCCGTGCATGATCTGTGTTTTACTTAGACTACACTTTTTCTTGCTAGAGTGGATAAAGGAACTAGAGGCCTGAAAGCCAGTCAGTTTTTCCATTTCTAATCAAAGTATTAGATTACCAAAAATACAGCGTCAGGTTTTGAACATCAGTGCTCCTTACTCTTGTTTGCTCCTGTTGAGTTATTGGGGAGTTTCCAATACAAGTAATACAAGTAGATACACTGTGTAATCAGTAGAGATATTTAGATATTTTTTAAACACAAAATTAAGGAAATTAAAACCCAACATTTGCATTACTGCAGTATCAAAATTATAATTTGAATAGTCCAAAGTCAGTGCAAAAAATGTTTCATATACCAAACAGCATTTAACCAATTTTCTTCATACTTTTCCATGCTCAGCTGCGACATGACTACTAATGCAAATACTATTTTTTCAAAACCCTGTGAGGATTATATTATTCTTATCAGTGTTAGATGTCCAAATATTAACTTTGAGAATGTCAGAAGATACACATAGTGAATATGATTTAATGACACTGAGAAGCCATAACATATTTAACGCCTGATTTTGAAGATTTAAATTCTAAGTTTGTGTTCATTAATGCCAGTTCTTCCTTAATTGACACTGGGTTATTTTAACAGCATTACCAGCAATTCTGCCAGTATTGTTGGCAAATGAGAGTGTCATTTAACTTTAGAAAGTTTTTTACATGCATTGGTTTACTTTTCCTTTCAAGAAAGTTGTTTTCCTTGGAAAACAAAACAAAACAAAGAAATGGAACCATGCTAAGCCTTTTTTAACAGTTTGATCACTGGTGCCACTAATAAATAATACGAGGAAATTCTGCAATAATTTACATGCTAGCTTGAAAGTCCATCAATCTGTTTTCTTTTGATTCTACAACAGTAAGGAGATAGGTACTTATTTTTACGATCAGTTGATTGGGCTTGTGATTACCATATCAGCACATTGAGAACTGTCTCTCAACATGGAGCTGAGGTTAGATTCTAGACTCGGTATTTTTTGTTAAGGTAATCAGACGATTTCCACAACGTGGACTGAGACTCACACGTTTGATCTCACCAATAGAAAGGCTGTGGCTCAATGGGCCTTTTTGTAGCTTGTGTTGCTGCTGCGACTCTGTGACTCTTCATTTCTTGATTTGATGTAAAGTCCCAGCTCTTGTGACAGAGCGATGATGGGCTGTACCATAAGCAGTTGTTTGCTCTGTTTGAGGTAACATCTGTTAAGCCCAAAATTTTGTTGAAGCCCCACAAGTAACAAATGAGAAAATCTCAGTGTCCAATTATGTGTATGGTACTAGTGTATTATATTATACAACATAACAAAAAACCCACCACCAAAATTATAATGATAATTAGTTTCCCCAGCTGTGCAGGAGAATGAGGCATTTGTTAAGGCATTAGAAAGCAGGGGGACATAGGCTGGTCAGTCAAAATATGCTGTTGATCAGGGTCCTTAGGATGTGCGTTTTTACTACTAGATTCAGTCCCGAAATTATTTGGCTCTGCTCTGTATAACATAGAGCACTTCAGCATTCTCGTCCTTCACACAATAGAGCCTCACAGCATCACAGTTTTAGCTGGTTAACCACTACAGAAAAGGAAGGTTTGCATTTCGTGAGTATCCAGTGGTGGCAGATCTGGTGCAAATCAGTAAAATGCTGCCTGCAGATTAAGCCATCAGTACTCTTTCTTGTATATTACTGTATTTTTAGGGGTGCAGGAGGAGATGATGAAAATGAGTCCACTCGGTAGTTCCCAGCAGCTAACTGGAATTTTTGCAGTAGGTACTAAATTGTCGCAGGATGTAAGATGGGAACCTGCAGAGGGGGAGAGGTAGGAAAAAGGAGGGTGCAGCAGGTATTGAACAGCAATACAGACTATATGAATACAAATTAGCTCAAAGTTAGATCTGGGTAGGATCTTAAAACTGATGTAGACGGACTCCATAAAAATTCACTGTGTGTTTCAGTACAGTTCTTTGAAAATCATTCTGGCATAGAGCATATATTTTTAACACTTCACAGTGAGAGCAAAACCAGAAGTATACAGATTTTTAAATAATTCTTCTAAGGTCAAATTAAAAGATTTCTCAGGCTCCTTGACTAATCACACATTTATTAAAAAAATCTATTTAAAGCATTCCATTGTTCTCCATAAATATTCATGTTTATTTTAATAAGCGCTTTACAGATTTATTTTAATTCTACCTAAAACCCTCCAGTGGCTAGAAAACTTCATATTCAAGTCCAGGTACACAGACAAATCTGGAATGCATTTCCAAGATGCTGTAGCACAGTTATTAAGAGTATTATTAATGACAGCTATTTTTGTTGTTGTTTTTGATTGCCACAAGAGAACACAGAAGCTTGCAGCTGGGATTCTTTGAAGCAACATTCTATTCTTTAGAGAGATGTTATTTCAATAAAAACAATGAAATCAGTTAGCATAGGTAATAAAATAATTATAGTAATTTATTTTGGCTATTAAGTGTTGAATCCCCTTAGATAATCATCCACTTAAAGCTGTTACTCAAAGTGCCCTAGTTGCTTTTGCCTTAAACATCATGAATTCTTATTCACTGATAAATCCATTTTTAATAAATTCCTGCTGTGCTTTTCCACTAGTGTTAATCTGAGCACTATCAATAATGTAATGTATGGCTACCCCAGACTAGTAAAGGTGATTTCCCATTGCCCCATCAATATGAACAGTCACTCCTTGACTTCTTGTACCTGGGTACAACTGTACTTGAAGCTCACTTGCTTGTAGTTAGAAGAACCTCATTGCTCACAAACGAGGAGTACAAGAGGAGAGTTTGTCCATGGGGTGTTCAGGAAACCCTGTTTGCGAGCTGGCTGGCCACACTTCCTTCCGGCGTGTGCCTCAATAGAAGCGCCCATCTCAGAACAGCAGAAGCACAGTAATTACAGCTCTGGAAGCAATATATATTGTTCTCTTTGATTAATTTAAACGCTGTTTCATTTTACTTTGCTATGGCTTCTAATAAGTCCTTTAAATGACCAAAACCAAACCAGACGCAGGTTAATTTCTGTCTTAACTCAGAAAACAGTGTTCATCTCGCTTGAGATAAGAAACCTGAGTCTTCCTTTCTTTTGTAGAGCAGGAGTCCGAGGAATCTGTAAAAAGCGTGATTCTAACTCCTCTTTACAGAATGACTGTATTTATTTACAGAGATCAAAATTTGATCCTTCAGAATGTTATTCCTAAAGTACTGCTGAATAAATTAATCATTATAGAGTAACTGACAACAGTCGAACTCTGTCATTCTGTCATCTTTAGAGAAAACCTCATTTCCCTTGAACTGACTCAACTACTCATTTCCTCAGATGCAGGACGGTAGAAAGCTATTTAGTGAAAGCTTTGTATGACATAGATGAACACGCATATATATATAGGGTATAGAATTAAGAGAGACTATCAACTTGCCTATAAATGTATGATCTAAAATCAGTCGAAATCAGTAAAAAATGTTCCAAAGATTTCAGGAGACTCACAGTAAGATTTCATGGACCATGTCCAGCAAGAGGTATAACATGACTAAACCCAAGTACGTGAATGGTTCCAGTAAAGCAGCTCATTGCTTTTCTCTAAGTCAGAGCCCTACAAGCGTATGACAAAATGAAAAATCCCTCAGTAAAAAACTGTGCCTCAGTAGCAACAATCTGTATTGAAGTTGGTGCCGCAATGGTAATTGTAGCTACTTGACTACCGTATTTTATCTCTCTGACCACAAAAAGCGAGAGCTTCTAAAGTAGTGAATGTACTCAAGGAAGAAAGTTGAATTTTTAAGTAAGTGGAAAAAAGATTCCAGGGTTTGGGCAATCCAGAATGCGGTTTCTTAGATGTATGGGCTTCGTGATGATCGTAAGGGTTTGGGACGGCTGGCAGCTTGTAGAAAGGTGTTTGGGATGGCAGTTGTTGGGCTTTTCTGCTTGTTTGTGTATTTGTTTGTCTTTTGCCTCATAATACTTAAGAGTGGTAACTATTTTCAGGCAGTTTCACTGTTTGGTACTCTTGAGAAGTGCAGGGACAATCTTTCCTTCAGGAGTCCTCTGACATGGAGAAGAAAACATTGGCTTAGCCTGAATTTTTTAAGGAAAAAGAAACAAAACAGTTGTCCTCCTGTTAGGTATGTCAACTTTTGCACCCCAATTAAATGTTAAATAATCCTCAAAAGTCAAGCAAGATCTGTGTTAGGCTATGATCGAATTGACACATCATTGAAACCATTCTCTAGATCTCTGCTTTTAAATACTGACTGACTTAAAACTCAGGATGTTGAGAAGACTATTATTAAGGGATTTTGATATCCACATTTCTCTCATTTTTAAGGGGTGTTTTTGTTTTCTTTTCAGAGGGATATAAATTAACATCTTTTGGGAGTTTAAGTCAGGGAGGGAATAGGAATGTAAACTCTGCATTGCATAATTTTATTCCTTTAGGAATCATATTTTAATCACAGTGATGTACCAAAAATTGCCATCTTTCATGAAAAAGATTAAATTAAACTATGTTGTGTAAGATACTTTGACAATTCCTATAGAATATAATGATAAGTGTTTTCATAAAACTGATCTTTTTAAAGAAAACCTTTAAAATAAATTTGTTCTGTTTCTGCAAGGCTTTAATGGATGAAAAATACTTCTTTTTTATTTGCATTTCTGACTACTAATACCTAACGTGGAGTTTTCTTTTTCTTTGTCATGTCTGTAAATCTTGGTAGAGGCAATGTCTCCTTGAATATGAAAGTGAGGGAAGGGTGAGGTTACATGGTTATTGTCCCCCATCAATGAATTCTGCAATGCACAGTTTGAGATCAGCTATAACATAAAAAGCAAGATAAATACATTCTTCTGCTCTGCTTTGATAACTCTTATAAAGAACCTGGAATATTGTTCTTCCAGTCAAATTTACTGTAAATAATCTACTGATTGTTCGTTTATAATTAATTTAATTTAAATAAGGAAGAGTTAAGATTTCTTGGAAATGTAAAAAACTCTTCCAGTAATTAGTCTGCTTCCAAAATGGAAAATTAAAGTCTAATCTGATAAACGCAGGTGTGATTAAATTAAAGTAATATTAGTAAGTTAATTGACTTCAGTGGGAATAATAGCAAGTTAAATACATATACAATTGTTCATGACTTTAAAATATAATCTGGTTATTTAAATAGTTTACAAAATGCCTTTCATAGTCTGTTATTTAATTAGTAATTTTGTTGGATAGAAAACTGCAGTTTTTAATTTGTAGTAACAATACAACTGGCAAGAGAAAAGTTAATCATATGTGATGCCATGGTTTTCTTAAAGCCTTTGCTCTAGAGATCGTTTGATTGCTGAGCATCATAGCTTTCATGTGCATAAAGAAAAAAAGCTTGAAAATGTACTCAGAAATACTTGATAGAGGGCAAATAAATAAGATTACAAAAAGTGCTGGTTTAGAGGTTGCACTTTGTAAAGACAGTATCATGTTGTGAAACAGCTTGTTAATGGTTTTTGACTGCTTTTGTTCATTAGGATTTATTTCTGGGTTTCCTTTAAATCGTAGAGCTTCTTTATTTTCTGTTTTGATGAATGTTGGAAATGGGAAAGGCAGTAGTACAAGAAATACAAATTTGCAAGCCAGAAAGTGTGTTACAGTGGTCTCAGTTTAGCGATATCACTGTATAAAATCTTACATTAAAAAAAATTAGAACAAAAGCTCTCTAAGCTCATGGTCAAACAGTACAGTACCCACAGACTTTTTCAGTCACCATGAAGCTTTTCCTCTCTTAAAATGCAGCAAAAGCTGTTCACTTAGAAGCAAGAAAGAATTTCTGTAAGTGATGGATTTAACACACTGGATAACCTTTTCATTAGACAATTATGTGTTTCAGTCCACGCGATATGAAGTGTATATTTTTTGTAGTACGTCTTCAGATGTCAATGACCCTATTTCATGGAATATAAGTCACACTGTGAATTTAAAGATCTGAAGAAAATCAATAGATGAGACATTGAAGACTCTTATATCAACTGAAAATATTTTTTTGGGGGGTTTTCCTTCTCTTTTTTAATCTTCTTGCTGAAACCTCAACCCAAACATCAAAAAAATCATTGAAAGACTTGGATGATAATTACTGGAGTCTTGGATTTTACTGTAAAGAGCTTTTGTATCCTAGCAGTATTTGAAATCCTAATCCACTAGGTACAATACCTCTGGGTAAGACATAGTAATGTAAGAGAGAGTTAGCCCGTTGAGCAATAAAAAGTATTGCTCTACATCAGTTTTGAAAAATCTTCTTTTACCTTCACAATCAATAAAGCCCAAATTGTACAGACACAATTCACACTAAACTAATCAGAGTAGTTAACATAATTACATTTATAATTACATATGCATGCATTGGGTGCTAACAGTAGGGGAGACATTTTCACAAACATACCTTTCACTAGCACCTTAATCAAAGTTAAAGAAATTGGACTGTCCTTTATTATGCTTCCCCCCTATAGTTCTCATATAAGTGTGCAAAACAATCACCTCATTCCTATCTATTTCTCACCTTTCTCACCAATTTGAAATTTCAGTTTTGGACACTTGAAAGTTTAAGAACGAGCTGCGTTCTCAGAAGTGCATGATTAAGAATTTAACCACGTTTCTCAGAAAAAAAGACTGGATCACCATATGCACTGATTATATGTAATCCAACAGGTTTAATCCTGAAAAAGATGCCCTCTATGAATACCTTAATGATGGTGGGGATGCAATTTTATATTCTCTTATTAAAGCTGTTTAGGATTTGCAAACAGGCAGAACTTTGGACGTCTCTGCTTCATTCTCTTGTATGCATGGATACAAACTATGAAAATCACTTTCATAGTGGAACATGAGAGGAAATTAAGAATACAACAAGGTGGAACAGCCCCAATTCAACTATCACAAATTTCAAGGGCACTTATCCTGCCACTTAGTCAGAGTTAATAATCATTTAACCTTTTTGAATGAACAAAATACCAGCAAAAATGGCAATCCTTAATGTAATACAATTTTAAACAGAATTAAAAAAATAAATAAATACAGTGATGCAGAGAAAATATTTGTGAAAAATTATTAATTCAATTGTTTTCTACTCAGGAAACGGATTGTTGGAAGGACTCTGAAAGACATGTATGGATTTGGCTTGGATAAATAAACATATTAATCTATGATGAAGCAAAACCCCAGTTTATGTATAGTACTATTAACAAAATACATTGATATAGTAACAACTCAGAAGTTGTTGGTAATTTTCATCACTGTAATTTCTTATTTTATTTTGTCTTTATTTTAATTTCCAGTTAAAAATATAAATGATAAACAGTGAGGAAAACATCTTCAGTTTACAGAAAGTATCTGTGTTTCTGGAGATATGTTTATGTTTCAATTAGCGTATTTTTATTTTCGTTGGTTGATACTGTATTTCTCAAGTGGAATTGTGCACATAAATTGATAAAAATTCATCTTAAGGCTATGTTCAGCTTAATGATACGTATGAGAATGATTATGCATCTGAAAAATTGCTGACAAGGTAATAAAAAGTTAAAACATTTTAAAAAATCAACCATAAGTCTCAGACTGAGTCGGCAAGCATTTTGGCTCAAAAATTTGTCCGTGCTTTGCTTATAATGATGGTTAGTTTTAAGAAACCATTCATATTGAACTTTCAGCTTTCATGTAGTATTGTAACAATTTTGTTCATTTTATAATGTGTCATCCTGCTCTCAGGTACTTTGGACAATATTTTAGAATCTGTGTTTTTCTAAGAAAAGGGCATGAAGAGGTACAGGCAAGTAGCAGGTGGGAACACGGATTGCTATAAAACTTTTGCAAGATACACGTAGTTTAGCACTGAAGATTCTTCCAGCTGAGAATTTATAATGCAAGAATTCATTTCGAGAGTCAAATTGTATAACATGTAATAAGAAGTTACCCTGGATTTGTAAGTGCCACGAAGAACAATGTGAGCATCAGGCAGAAGTGGATAATATTAAGGGAGAATCTCTCAAACATCCATGTGGATGGGAAAACTGTTGCCAAGGAAGATGACGTAGGTCAGAGTAGGACTCGGATTTCTCATGCATCTTCACTGTGCTATACTTCTCACACAACATTTCCTAAATCTTATATGCCTGAGTTACCCACTTTTGCTTATTCAGTTGGTCTAATAAAATCTGGATACTTTTCCGTATTGATTGGTGTAAGTGTGGCTTAATGGCAGAATCATTACTTTTTTAATCTTGGAACTGCCAGCCCTTACTATTCTCAACTGAAATTCAGTTTCTTCGATTAAGGACTGCCATTACTAATTGTTCTTAAATGTTGCTTGGATGGTTCTAGTTCAGAAAGTTTAGTTCTTCAGCAATATCTTATCTTACAGTTCTACACTCTTAGCAATTCATTAAAGTTCTGTGGCATGAGCAAAGCCTGAAAAGGGAAACCGTTAGAAAATCCTGGAACAAAAGCTAGAACTTAAATGATAACTTTCAGAAAATAGTGGCTTAATGGCTTCCTGCACTGGATGTGAGCTGCATCTTGATGTGTGTTCTTTCTTTGCATGGAACTGATGCATGTCTGGTGGCAACCATAACTGAGTTTGCCCACCTATCTCACATCTACTCCTGCAGTTCTTGAGGAAAGGTCAGATAAGGATAATATGTCAAAAGGGTATAATTAAGATTCAGAAAGATTAATACCTGTGGTATTTAGTGAAATTGCCTTCTAGTGGAATGCTCATCTATTACTTTGATATTTAACATTTCTGCTGTTAAAATGTTAGTGCTTGTAAGAGTACAAAATTGGTGGCAGACATTTGTTTTATATACTCTTTTTATACCAAAAAAGAACCCCATAGGAGAAGCAAACAGGTCTTTTTTTCTTATTACCTGGAATTCTTATGTGCAAGTCTTTCAGTATTTCCACCACAGATTTGTATTTGGTAAGGTTAAGTTATGTCAATCAGTTTGACAAGTGGTGTCAGTTTGAGAGTGTGGGGGAGAACATACCAGTAACAGTATCTGAGATATGTGGAACGGTCTCTAGTGAAATTAAAATGATACATCTGCAGGATGAAGAGGAATAAATGTTATTTAATTCAACATGAAGAAAAAGATCTTTTTAACATGATTCAGCACATACTTAATACATAATTGAAAGCAGATCAGTAGCCTCACTGGAGTTTGTGGTACATAGGAGGTACAGTTCTTCCAACTATTGCAGCTACTATACAAACACATAAAAGATGGCACACTTCTCCAAAAGTTCAGTTAAGATGAGAAGACTAGTGCAAACTGACACCCCAAAGTAGGTAAAGCTAGCATAGTAACTAGACAGGTGTGAACATAATGAAGTCATAACTTTTTTTCTTACTCATTATGAACATTGGAAATAGGGGTTTTTTCTTATACAAATTCCTTTCAAATCTAAAAAAATACACGCAGTACACTGCTGAAAATTATAGCAAAACTAATTTGAATGAAAATCAACACCATTTACCTGAATTCTTGTCCATTTTTTTAATCTTTAGTTTCTAAAGTAAATGGAAATTTTGCTTTATTGAGAAATAGATCCCGCAAGACATTTACATGAATCATCCTTCTACAAATGGAGTTGATAATTAAGTGAGTCATAGGTAGAGAACTTCTAGATTTACACAGTAAAACTTCTACATGGCTTTGCTACAGGTGTACCAAGTATCAAGATTTTGAGTAGTGGCAGTACTAAATATGCTATATTAAATATTGTATGACACATGTGCTACCTTTAAATTAACATATTCCTATTAGTGTAACAATAGGATCTTAAACTGCATTCAAAGGAAGGAAATTCACAGCTATCACTGATATCACCGTTAGAGTAAGTCATGTAAGAGTTTACAAGATGTCACCCTAAAATTTCTGTGGTTCTGAAAAGAATATAATTACTGTGAGTGTCATTTCACTATTTCATTAATTTAATTGTGGGTGCATTTTATTTACAAAATTACAAATATGTTCAGTTAATGTAATTAACAGTGTATGTCTGTCTGTCTTGGCTTGACTGTACTTGAGCTGAGCACAGAAGGAGATTTGGAATTATAGAATCCCAGACTGGTTTGGGTTAGAAGGGACCTTGAAGATCATCTAGTTCCACCCCCCTGCCGTGGGCAGGGACACCCTCCACTAGCCCAGGTTGCCCAAAGCCCCATCCAGCCTGGCCTGGAACACTGCCGGGGAGCCAGGGGCATCCACCACCCCTCTGGGCAACCTGTGCCAGGGCCTCACCACCCTCACAGGGAAGAATTTCTTCCTAAGGTCTAATTTAAATCTACCATCTTCCATTTTAAAGGTTCAGGATATTTCTGTTTTATAAGAGTTTTCACTAGTTGTCTTCCAAGGCTTTGGGAATGTCATTGTACTCAATTATCATGGAGGAAAATTATTTCTTTAGCTGTTGGTAGATTTTAAATTCTTTTCTTATACTGGAAAGAAGCATGCAGCCTTCTAAAACTGAAATACAACTTCTTATTTCTGATTCTGAAAGGTTTGTAAAGGTATGGTAATTACTTCACCTGATCACATCATAAGCCACAACACCACATTTAAGCTAAGATAGATATAGACTAGGCAACGTGGTGTAGGAATTCAGAAGACAACATCTCTAGGAATTTTTAAACAAGTACATGATTTAGCTTACTGGAAGTTTCAGTGTGTAAATCCAATGGCTGAATGTTATGTGATAGTAAGTTCTTCCTCTGATCATTGAAAACAGATGTGAAATCAGGAACCAAAACAATTTGATGTCTTGTAAGACTCTGACAAAGCTAATAACTTTGTATTCACAAGAAAGACAAGGTTATGCCTCAGGCTATTTTGAGACGAATGTGCTGTTTGCAAGTGTGCTGTAAAGGCTCAGGGTCTAGAAATATGGGGGAGGGGGTGGGGTGTGTTTGTGTTCGTATTTAAGCACACAGTCCCACTAAGTCTACTAAAATGATTTGCATAAGAGTTTGTGGGATCGCACCCAAAGATTTTTGCTGTTGTGTGTAATTACGATGTATGTTACATTCTAGACTACGCTTTATTCTTCTATATCTTCAGATAGATCTTGCTGTAATCTGAAAGTCTCCTCTGCATGTCAGGAATTGCAATTTAACCTAAGCACTGCACTCACTGTTCCTGAGTATGTGACTGCACTTTAAAAAGTAGAATATATTTTGGGTTACCTTCAGACCTGCAGCTGCTACTTTTACAGGAGTCTTACCGAGCCCACAATTTAATTGACATGTCTCATGTAAAATTTCCCATTAAGCAACAGTAGGTTGTTTTGTAACTACTAGACATTGCTTTGTTTAAGAGGCACGGTAATTACTTATTCATCTTTTATGGCTTACTGGAAGAAAGTAACAGGAAGGGAATGAGTATTACAGACTGAGAGAACACTGAAAGGAAAGAGGGTAAGCTGAGAAATGAGAGAGATGGAAATTTGTTTGCAATAAATGCAGGTGTGTTGTTCAGTATTCTTGCAGCTGGATGTAATGGAGTATTGTGACTACCGAGGCTTAAATGGAGGTCACAGCTGAGGGCAGGAGAAAAAGGGGAAAATTTTGAGGGTGGTGAGGGTGGGATGAGGGATCAGCTGTGGCTGGAAAGGGCCAAAGCAATCATTAGAGCTCAAAGTACATTTGAAGTGGTGGGTGCTGAAGATACAAGGAAGGTTAAAGGATTTGCAGCCCATCTTGCTGCCATTTATGGCAGCGATCTTGGAACAGAAGGGAGGTATGAGGATGGGGCCATAGCCTGGAAGCTATTCTGGCCTCTGTGTTGCCCCCAGAGTGTAAGAAAGGCCAGACATGCCTTTTCCTTTCTGCAACTGGCTGGAGGAAAATGTTGGAGCTGAACCTTTCTGTTTTAGATTTCAGTAACACTATGCTCCTCCGGAACTGCCAAATGCATATAGTAAAACAAATCATTAAATACCTTGTGGAATTTTACTTTAATTTATCAGCATTTGATAGGAAAACATAAATGTTCAGTGTCATAGATATCTCATTTTTAAAAGTAAAATAGACCAGACAAAACAATTGCACAGAAAAGGCTTAAGACTCTTTGATGCAGTCTTTACTCAGGCAGAATTTCCAATGAAGTGGGCAGTTCAGTAAGGATTGAAATACAAAATGTCTTTATTTTAGTGAATTTGATCTCTCTGAAAAGTAGCTAAAATAGAAACTCAAACCATGTTTTTAGTTGCCAGATATTTGCAGAACAATAATAAATTCTGCAAGTACACCTGGATTTTTTTACCCCTCCTTTTTAAGAAACAAGAAATAGAAATACTACCCCATACATCTTATCTGCTTAGAATCAGATGTGCTGTACCTGCACATACCTGGGTGTTCTAAGTCTGCAGCAATTGCTCTTTGAATTACTTGAGTACTTGCTGGTTTCCCATTGCCCATATTATCTACTTAATCAACTAGTTGTGTCTCTTAACTTGTTATCAACTTTTTTTTTTTTTTTTGTGTGTGTGTGGCAACAAAGGCAATTGCATTGAAGACTTAAGAAGCATGCAGAGGATTTTTGTCACTCATGAAGGCATGATTTGCCTTTGTAAACTGCAGGTATCAAAGCAGCTTTTCTATTCTGTTTGGACACACCGCGTAGTAACAGGGGGATGAGAGGCAGCTGTGCTTCAGACCACATGAGGTAATTTGCAGACACATTTTAATTGCCTTTTAGAGAGCATGAAGGAGTTCCAAATAGTCTAATGAGTTCCAGCAAACACCTGTGAAATGCTTTTAGACCACCATGTAAACCAGAAATTAAGAAAGAAATAAAGCACGAATCTAGCATGTATATTCTAATGGAGGTTAGAGAGGAAAAATATATTTTCTTAAGTACTCATCACGTACTCTAAGAGAGAAATGAAGACAAGAACAAGCCATTGTATACTTTCACGCCAACAAAAAGTTAGAACAGACACATTTCAGCAAATGGTCTTTGTGGAACAGTTAATATAGGAGCCTTAAGAGCAGAGGTACGTTTGAGGTTGCATTATAAATAGTTTCAATGTATACATGTATTTTTAATCATTATGTTGTAACTCAGCTAAGTAATTGTGGTCAGTCTTAACTTCAAGCGTTTGGGACTGTACCCACTTAAATCAGAGGTGTTCTCGAGTGCTTTTGCTCCCTTGGGGCTTAAAAATAACAGTAGAATCTCATTGCAAAGATCCTGCGAATGACTTTATTGTATGCCTATGTAGTGTTCTGTATAAATGTATTTTTGTTGGAATTGTGGGTCGAAAACCTCTGATGATAGTGAATTCGTTGTTTATGTTTAATGTTTAACAGATTGATGGAAATAGTACATGAAATCCACAGTGCAGTTGATCCTTGAGGTGGAGCCCTGGGTAACATGAGTTATTTACCCCCATATGCTTCAGCTCTATGAAATAGTCTTTATCACCTCTATCAGTAATGCCATGAGACTTTGAATGTGCTTTTTCAAAGTAGATTGCTCAGAAAAAATGTTCAGAAATTTAGAAGAATTATTCCAAACCAAATACAGTCGTGAGCCCTATAGAAGGTAGACATTGTGGACATCGTTATTTGGTGCCTTGTTTTTCAAAATCTATACCGGATGTGCAGAAGGGAATATTTCTAAAAATTCTTTCTTTGGCCTTTAAAAAAAAATTCCTAACAGTAACTGCCTTTTTGCCTTCAAGAAATTCAGCAAGTTGATGGAAGTTATATAAGTTGTACATTAAATATACAGTAGAAGAATATCAATTTGACAAGAAAAAGTGTATGTTTGACATTTCGCATTTCATCATTTGAACTTGCAAGACTGATTTGTGGCATGCAATAATGTTGTCTTAGGCCTCTTTGGAAATGTTACAGTTCTCAAATGATGAGAACGCTGAATGTTTGGCTTTATAGAGAAAGGAAGGAAAGTTTGCTGTTTGAATGACATGAGTGAAATGACAGTTCATGTCTCAAATAAGACATTGTGCTGTGAGGCTGCTGTATCATTACTTCCTTAGCAATGAAAAATTCCATTAAAAATCATGTCTATCACATGCTTTGTTGTAACATATATTCTTCCTCACTGGCAAGGACAAAACTGTTTAGGGTATATGAGTTGAAGGAAAGACTATACGTACAATGCATGCTGTTGCTTAGAAAAGATACTAAACTGAGGGAGAAAATGTAGAACATCCATTCCTCTCTTCTGATTAATCCTTCAGGATTAACAATGTCCTCTTTTTTCAGATGAAGTTCAGAAATGAGTAGGAGATAAATTAATCCAATTTTCATTTCTGACACAATAGAGGCAGACTTGAGAAAAAAAACCCAAACATTTCCCTATCATGTACTAATTATACAAGGTCTTAGATCTGGATTTTTTTTCTGGAACCGTGTGAGTTTTCTCCTGTTGGGCAGGGACTAAAGGGCTACAATAGACAGCATCAAGGAAGCGACAAGGTGGGACCGAAGTGGCATTCTGACAGTCAGCATGTTATAGAATTGGCAGCATAGTGTAAATAGCTGCCAAATAATGTCGCAGGGTAATCCAAAAGTCTTGGGATGGCATGGCAGCGTGTGGTGACACAAGGGCTGAATTAAGGACATTACGTGTTAACTACTGAGCAGTCATTCTCATTAAAATTACCATTAAACAGCAACAAACACTGCAGTATCAGGAATAATCCCTTATGAAACCATAGAAACTGAAGGTGAGCCTCAACACATCAGGTATCAATACTTCCAGTAAAATTTAACAGAGCCTAGCAAGAACATGTATTTCTTTCAGAAGTAAAATGCTATATCCTCTTTTGCATATAAAAAGGTCTCTAAACTTAAGAATGAGCAATGCTTTTTATTTCTGTGGAAAGATAAAAAGATCTATATTGACCATTGGAGATGATTAAAAGTGTAGAAGCCTTGCATACAGGCAAAGGTATTTAAGAACAAGAAGTTTTTCAATTATATTCAGCTGAAAGAATATTCTTCATGGAAAAAAATACTTTAAAATGCTGTTTTATGGAAAACTCAACATTTTTATACCTAGTAATTATTTCATGAAATTTTGAAAGGGAGTACTTAATCTGAATCATTAAATTCCATTTAATTTCAGTATTAAAACATCTTATTTTGCTTGCAATATTTTAATATATTTTGTTTCATTTGCTAATATAATTAGGTAATATTATGTATCTTATTTTATAATACTTCCAAGTTATTTCTGCTCAGCATTTGAGTCCTTTGATAAAGTTGATTTAAACCTGACTTTTTAAGGTGTTTGTGGAAATACTGTCAATGATTTAAATATAAAATCCACGCTGAGCAGTATGGAAGTTTCAAATACTAAAGTAGCATATTAAGAAAGATCTGCCCAAGAACATTGCGAGTCCTTTAAGTTAAGGCTTTGTAAGGTATGTTCCAGGTACTTTGATTACAGTAAACATTGCTAGAAAAAGTAATAACCAGGATTAACATTTTTATACTCCTATCCACATCCACCTCAGTTTCATTTTCCTTTCATTTTTATCAACTTATTTTGTCTGTTCTTTTTTCCTCTCCTTCCTTTGTGCTTCAGAAAGATTCTAGTGTATGTAGACTGTTGTCTCTGTTCTTGTTTAAGAATTGAGGAAGTGCTATGAAAGATTCGTCACTCTCATCTGCACATTTCTTTTGTTTACCCTCTCCTTCTTCTCTGGCGTGTCTGAACATCTTCCACTGCTTTTCCTCTAGATTTGGTAAAGCATCAGAGCACACTTTGCTCCCGCCAGATCTCTTTCTGTCCTCAAGAATTTTCACCCTCTTGCTCTTACACACTTTTAAAAGGGCTAGGCACTGCACAAACATTAAAGATCAATAAAACCATTATTCAAAATTTCATTATAGCATTGTTCTAATTCCAAAGACAACAAAACCCTAGTTTCCCTAATAAGGAAACTGAAGCAGAGTGAGATTAAAGTTGTTTTAAAATTTCTATCACTTTGATATAGCCCAAATAAAATATTTTTACTATGACTTTTAAAAATATTGAAAACTTACTCCTCCTACTGATTTGTGTTAAAGGCGTACCTAATCATCAGCCCTGGGAATTATGCTTTCACTTGTCATCTCCTACAATCAAAACATGGGTTTGAAGAACTGGTCTGAAATAGCAGAACCCTTGTAAATAAAAACTATTCCATGCATGCCAAGTTAAATGTCTTCCGATAGGTTTTGTGTCCATTATGCGCTTCTGGACAATTCTAGAAGAGAGGAATGTGTCTTGCTTGCACAGGATTGCTCACCATCTCATGGAGACGAGGGGTCTGGCTCCACAGTAATCCTGAGATTCTGCAGAAAGTCAGATGATCTACAGGATTCAAAGAGGGAGTGAGAAATCTGTAGGGATCAGGTAGTTAATTTGATTTTGAAGACAACCTTTACCACTTGTGAAGTATTGAGATAGGAAGTTTTGTGAGGTAGGTAGACTCTGCTTGACTGAAGTTAATTATTTAAATAAACATGCATTTTTCTTTCCTGGTATCTTTTAGAAGTGAGTGATTTTTCTCATGATCATCATAAATATCCTGCAACATTACCAAAAACCATTCAAAACCCATTACTTCTCCTTGATAATTGTATTACCTCTTTTCAGGATAGCTTGAGGAGTTCCTTGCAGCCTGAATGTGCTGGAATTTCAAGGAAAGCTTGACTTTTGTCTGTGTTTGCCAGCAAATCCTCTTTGTGTATGGTGACTTTTGATTTATTTTTTTTTAGGCTGTCCATGTTCAGTGCTTGGATGGTCATAAAGAGATTTAAGGGCTTTCAATTTAAAAATAGTTGATATCTCCTAGTCATGTTTGTGAATAAAATAGGAAGTTTATTTTGAAACTTAAGTTTTCCCTTAGTTTTTCCTCTGAAATTACAGTAGAGTCTCTGTCAAGATTTGATTATGGAGAAAAATATCCTTCCTTAAGAACACAGTTAAACAGTAGTGGTAAGTATTTTGATACACAACAAGGCTAAATTTTGCAGTACGTTAAATATAAGCACAAATTTACTTGCACTGGCCTTGCAAGGGGCAGTTTGAGCTGTGCTCTTAAAGAAAACAACAAAAAGCCCAACATGATTTACTGTTTCCTTAAGGACACCAAGGATATTTTGAGGGTCTTAGTTAAGTTGTTGTATAAATCTTGTTTACATTAGTTACTAATCTGTAATAATAGAAGGATATTCCTACTTTCAGACAGAGGTTGGCACTGATGGCTCTCTAGAGTCTGGGGACTGTGAAATTGAGTCTGGAAAAAAATTCAAGCGAATTGATAGGTGTTGTCCAGGCTCTTCACAGTTAAGCACTGAAGAATTGCTATCTTGTATTGGCTTAGCAAATCTCTCTCTGTTCCTGCTAAGTGCCAGGTGTACCTCTCCTGCTTCTCAGGACTTGGAAAAAGCAGACATTATCTAGGAGGAAGGAATACTTTTCTATTAAAGGAGCAGCTGAAAAAAAGGAAAATTCACCATTCAGCCCAGTAAAGCCTTAAGTAAGGAAAGTAATTAACAACCAAGCAAAGAGCTTCAAGATATTATATACTTCTTTACCAAAATGTATAGTAGCAAATGATTTATAGCGTGAGGGTCTTACAAGTATTCATCTCATAGTGGGGTGTAGAAAGTGGGCAAATAGATGGAGAAACGTAAGGAAAAGTAATAGCCTGCTTTCACTCTAGGTACTAACCTGTACAGTTGCTAGGGAAGGGTGCACAAGACTGGGGGTGGAGGGAGAGGGAGGAAGTGTTAAACCATGTAATAGTGAAGTGTAGGTTGATCTAGACACAGCATACTCTATATATGCATCCTTAAATAGGATAGAAATACCCGATATGTAACAGTGCATAATTCCAAAATGTTATACTCCAGAGGTTTGTATACCTCCAAAAGGAGTACAGGAAAAAGCATCTGTTAGAATCACAATTACATCATTCTTTACAAATTGTTTGTTAGTGATGAAATTTCTAATTGTGGTAAACTGAGAAAAATCTGCATTACTTATTTTGAACATGCTTCCCTTTTCCATTTGCTTCTTTGTTGTGGTCCACCTACTAAGGAGTTGCCCAAAAAGAAATCTTAAAGGAATGTAGCAGGGAAGACACTAAAAGATTTGTCCCACTTTGTTAAGGCATGCTCTCTATTTGGCTTCCCTCTGGCTAGAATGGATTATTCTTTCCAGAGTTAAAGCCTGGCATCAAAGAGGATCCCAAGTCCATAGTAAAGATAGGGGAACTGAGTAAATGACTGCCCAGGGTGTCAGTGAAAAGCTGACAGTTTGGCAAAGGCCTGTAGAGGGAGATAGGTAGAAAATGAAGCAGAAGCCATCTGCTTCTCTTTACCACAGATGAAACAAACTGGCATAAGTCATAACCGTTTTTTTGCCAGCCTTTGCCTGTTCATACCTTTTGTCTCCCTACTTTGTGCGTAATGAGTAAATAATGCTATTCCCTGAAGATCCACGTCAGTGCAAACTTGTCACAGTCTCCTAGGAGGAAATCCTCATGGATGCCAAACCCCAACTGGAAGCTGTTGTCACAGACACTGTAGGGAAGTTCCTATGGATGCCAAAAACCCAACTGAGAGACCGTCATTAACATGATGGGGAGCCAGACAGGTGTATTCCCACACTGGAGAGTGCCTGGATTACACAGACCTCTGCTGAGCATGGTACGTGAAGCCAAGTGTCAGTCTTACACTAAAATGCAACCAGAAAGAAAAGTGCGGTTTAGAGAGAAGCTGCTGTTATACAGTCACTCTAAATCAGGAAAAAGACAGAAATATGAATTAGTAATCATTCATCATTAGTCAAGAGTTAAATCATCTGACTTTTAAAAAAAAGTAACACTTTTTTTCTATTAACAGCCACTTCTATCACAAACATACATAATGTTTATAACAATATTTTAGGATGTGAACCCTCTACATTTTTTGTTTAAAACTACTGTCATTCAGAAGAACAAAGTAAATGTTACTAAATGCTTTTAGCGAGAGCAGAATAAATGTAGAGCAAATGCTTAGAGATGTTCCACATTTTCATTGCAAGGGCTGCTTTTTTCCTCTGCATGAATTGTTAAAAGCTGTAGCACAAGTACAGCTGAACCACAAGCAAGGTGAATTTTAATCAAGGTAGAAAATTTGAGCTTTTAAATTACATAGGTGATATTGTAAAAATTTTGTGAAAATAGGTCACTGTAGTGTTTGAACTGGAGTCAGACCTCTGCTGCTGGGCTTCCGCCCTCAGACTTTTGGAATGTATCCTCAAGAATTTACAAATAATTAAGCTAACCCAACCCAAAATATTGTCTTGCATTGTCCAGAACATGAGCCTTGTAGTTGTATGGTCTTTATTTGTATAAAATACGCTGTCCATATATAGTCCTCTACCCACCATTGATTACCTAATTACACAATCACTCCATCAGTAAATCAGCACAACATCTGTGACCCTACATGTCACTGCAGTAGCCCCCTCTGATTCCCCAGGAGCTTTGCCGAGGCGGTTCTGCTGACATAATATATTCATTATCCATTAGATCTGGCACACGCTCTGCAGTGCTCAATTACAATACAATCGAGCGGAGGGCCTGGTGTCAGCCGATGTAATGACTTTCTGATTATCTGTCTTTAAATGATGAATGAAATGAAAATGTACTATTCAAACCAAATGTAAGATTGCTAAAGATGCTAAATGAAAATTTTAGGTATACGTTTTATGGAAAGAGGGATGAGGTTAGAGGGTAAGGGTTTATCTCGCATTCAAAAATAAAAAGGTAGAAATCTTTTCTTAAACCACTGTAAAACCATCTGGTGGAACAATGTTGACTTCAAATTTGTGGTCTTGTGCCCATGCATTTTTTGGGCATCTCAGATGCTTCCAGTCTCCCAATAATTCATTTGAAGGTTTTAAATTAAAATGATTTTTTCATTTCATCTTTGCCTTTTTTTTTTTCTGGAGAAAGTTGCTCGAGTTAACACTTAGCAACAACACTTCTTTAGACTAAAGTTGATTATAATAGACAGCTATAATAATGACTCACTTCCAACTTCGTGCATTTTTTAGTTTTATGAATTACAGGGGAAAAGTGCTCTACATGATTTCACTTCAAAATTCATTTCTATGTGGAACTCTCTATTTTACAGCTTATTGTTAAAAAGGTATTTGGAAGCAAGAGTCCTAGCCTCCATTGCATCTTCAGATAAGAAGATAAAAGATGTACATGTTATGCAATACCAATCTGTAAAACCTGAGATAGTGAATGATGTAGATCACTGCCAGATGTGGTTTCTTACATCATTTCTTAAAATCACAACTTTAAACAGCATGTAACCACATCTCAAAGAGTATGCTGTTATCTTATAGACTAAACACAACATATCAGTATGGGGAATAATATTTTAACTGAACAGTATCCTTCTCAGTAGACTAAAACAAAATGAGAGATTTCAATGTATGCCAGGATTATAAATAGATGGGAGATTCATAAGCATTCTGCTGTTCAAATAATTATGAAGCAGATGTTTGATGGTACAATCATTTCTGTCTCTGTTTACATCTTCAGTTATTTTAGTTATAATTGAAAATCCCATAAAACTGTGTGTTGGAGCGCTCTTTGAATCTTACTTAAATTATGGCTTCCCATTTTACACCCTTAAGTTGAATATTTCAAGCTTTTGAGTGGTGTGCAGCTTTTCTGGTAAATGTAGCTTGCTCTTTTCAACCACACTGTGACCAGTTGCAGGGCTAATTTTTTGCCAGAATACCATCACGGAACTTATTTAAGACTTTTACAATGCATCCAGATATGTTTATCAGTATTCTGATATCTCCATTCTAGTACTACTTTTAATACAAAATTCTTTTGACCTGACACATGCTGTAGACAAATTAATTTTGTTGCTTGTAAACTTTGTGTGCATATTCTAAATATACATTAGTTAAGTAATTAATACAGTTGCAATACAGAACTCTATACTGAATGAAAATTAAGAAAGGCAGTGGCAACTCTCTGAAATTTGTAAAGATGTCCAGTTCAGTTATAAAACTTGATGCTGCACAGCAGCTGAAATAAATCTGTTTTTACAAGTATTCTCTTACTTGGGGAGCTTGAGGGAAGGAATCAAAAGAAATGTGGGTACCTTACTTGTGTCTCATGGTTTATGACAAATTTATGATTAAAATTTAGATGGAAATGAATATAAGTGGAAAGTGTCATCTCTAAATGAAAAACTACTCAAAGATTTTGTTGCAGTCAGAGGTGTATTTAGGGTTGAGTCAACCCTTTCTAAAAGTAAGAACGTTGAGAAGATTTGTAGACCCTTAAGAACTTTGGAAACTTCTATATTCCTCAGGCCCCAAGATCTCATTCTGAGTAGATATTTAATAATAAGCTTTCTGATCAAACCCAGAGAAATATGCAAACATAACATGAGATAGACAGATGCTATCAACAGAAAGAGGGACATTTTGCCCTTACAAACCCATTAGTTTAAACCAAGGGGCAAAGTTGCTCTAGGCTGGTCTCAGGAATCCAGATGGATCGTACAACCTCATGAAAGGAAATTGTGGAATCTATTAAATAAGAAGAGACCTGCTGGTGAAATAATTTTAACAAATACATTACTATTGTTCATACTCTTCATACTATTTTTATCATCATAGGACCATTCTATGCCCCTTTTATTTTAGCTTTTAAAAAATCAAAGACTGATTCTTTTAGAAGTCAGTAAATTCTTTCACTTGAATTCTTTTGTCAGATGACAAAAAAAGTCTGTGTGCAAACATTTACTGCCTTTGAATGATAAAGAAGTTTCCATCAAATTTAGTTGTAGTACAATCCCATCCTCCACTCTAAAAAAAAAAAAAATTCCAATCATTTCATATTTTCACTTGGATGTAGAACCCAAAACATATGAAAAGTTGCAATGTCTGACAAGTAATTCTTGTTTTCTTCATTTAATTTTCTCCACGCTTTACTCATTGGATGTAATCCTCAGCAGCTCTGAAGATTTGTAGTATCAGGTAACAAAGCTGGGATAATGCAGCAGAGAGCAAACCCTAGGCTGTTCCTTAAATAGAGGAGAGAGATGACCTCTGGAAGAATAATGCAATTTAGTGCTGCTCCACTGGATTTACTCCTGTTTGTGCTTGTTAGCATTAGAAGGCAAAAAGCCAGACAGCAAGGAGAAAAAAAAAAGTGTGAGGAAAGTCAAGTAAAAGTAAATGCTTGGAAAGATTACAGTAATTTTTAACTTTCATATTAGATTAGACATTTACAAGTTAATTGGCATAAATACACATACTAAAATAACTATAAATTGATATTGAAGGCTAAATGTAGTATCTTACTGTTTCTTCTGTAAATCAGGTGCTGATCTGTGAAATAACTCCAGAGAATCTCATGAACAACATATAGTTAATATTTGTTAGTATTTAAATGTTAGAGAATGAGAATACACATGAGAATTGTCATTCCAAGCAATTTCTTTCCTCACTTTTCCTTTCTTTCTTCCTTTCCTTTTCACACTAGAGCTTTCCCTCACAGGGACAAGGTGCTCTCCCAGGTTGCCAGCCCCCCTGATGCACACACACCCTCTGTGCCAAAATACAGCCAGTGATACATTCGATAGATGAATTCCATGGAGTGAAGTTATGAAATTTAGTGTACGTGCTAATTTCACTGTACACCCCAAGGGATCTGGCAGCTGTGGACAGCCTGAAGCAGTACCTTTCTGCCCTCCAGGTCCTGACACTATACCCACAAAAGAGCTCAAGATGTCGCCTTTGTTTTAAAGGAAGGCATCAAACGTCTGGATTTATCCTAGCCTGGGATACAACTCCCCTTGGGTTTTGAATTACCTCACGTGATTTACAGCTGGCGCTTAAAGGCTCCATTATATTCCCAGGCTTTGTTAGTGACATAGGCTGCATGATTTAAGATGGTGGTTATCAGAGGTTATTGTGTTGTCTGGATAACATGAAGAGCTTCCTGCTTGTAGTTTTCTCAACCTTTTATGTGCAGGGCATGTAGACTCAGCTTTCTGGGAAGAAAAAAAAAAACAACACAAAACAACAACCAAAAAAAAGCCCCATTGTGGCAACCAAGTAGAAATTAGACTAACTTTTCAGTGGCCAGTTGTTAGTTCCCTCCTTTTTGTTTAATCATACACATGTAGAAATGTGCTGCATATATACTTTATCGCCTCATGACCACCTTCTAACATCTCTTGACATGTGACGCTGTACAGACAGGCTGAGAAGCATAGTCTTCAAGGACAGTCTGGAAAGCTTAAGACATCTGCTTTCTGTGATATCAACTACAGCTGCTCAAGATGCTGGGGTCTAAAAAGTGTTTTTAGTCTCCCACGAGTAGTCGGAACACGTACTTTTCCATATCAGTGATATTAGATGTTATCTGCTAGCCCTATTTATTCTACTTGCTCGTGATACAAGAATATTTATGCAAGTAAAACCTACAGCTCTAAGGCCTTTCCCTGATCTTTCATAGAGTAGTGACATGCATATTACTGATCTACATGTGTGGGCATATTTTAGATACCCAGAAAAATACATAGGCGCTTACAAAAGGAGTTGTAAGTTTCTACTGAAATATATACTGGTAATGTTGGGAAACAAACAGACTTTTAATTAGAAAACTTATATTGCCACTAACTGAAATATAGTTTCAAGTCTCCTAATAAAAATAACATTTTTTAATCTCAAGCCACTTACAGTACTGATCAGTAATTTAAATACTCAACAACTGGAAGGCCAATTTTTTGCAAGCTATGTGTGAGCTTTTTGTGTGTGTGTGTGCGCGTGTCTGTGTGCTCACATTGTTAATAGCTGTTCTCAGCAGTCCGCACATTGCAAAGCCAGGTTTAAAACACTGAGCTTGTGAGTCTAACCTTTCCTCTCATTTTCATGTTTGATCATTGGTTTACCTCAGATAAATGACAAAGACAAGTGGGCCAAATGAAGTCCTCTGGTTTCAGTTATAATCTTTTAATAACAATTCCTTTTAATTTGATAAATACAGAAAATGCACCATGTCTCGGTAGCTTCCAAAATAAAGTTGGCTCTCTGTTTTCAAAGCAGCAGAGATTCCAGCCTCTCTCACTTGGTTGTCAGGTTTTGATTGACAATGATTTTCCTACTGTTTTCCCCTGCTTCAAAATATCATGGGAAGGATATTATGCATTCCCAACCTGTCAGCTTTGGCTGCCTTACAGAGTGTTCAATTATGCTCTAATCGAATAGCTGCCCAATGTAGGCCACATAATGACTTCCTGATTATCTGACTTTAAATGATAAATGAAATGAATATGTAACATTCTTTTCAAATACAGGATAGTCACTGAGCCAAATGAAAACTGATTTTGTGCCCTTTTGTCTGAAAAAAAAAATTTATATTTTATTGTAACTCCATTCAACAGTTGTTCTGTTGCTTGTTTTGCCTTCATTAAGATAAACACGGAATGAGTTATCTAGGAAAACATTAGTCTTCATTTTTGTTTTCAACCAGATGCTGAAGGTGTTAAACTGTTTAGATTATTCTCCTTCCTGTCTTTACATTGACTTGTTATAAAAAGCAAGGTCAGATTTATATCATCAGTTCCTATTGGGAATATTTCAATACATGCTGGCACTGCAACAAGTCTGTTTTGAGTAATGTATTATACAGACAACATTAAGGTCTGAATAAATTATTTAGTGGTGATAGTGCTAGATGTTTTTCATTTCCAGTCTGTGGTATTAGTACTAAGCAACTAATACAGCATTTGAAATCAAATAAACCTCTACCACCTCATTGAGGTAGCAGACATTTATTATGCCAAAGTCAGAGCAGCATCTTGTAATGATCTTTCAAAGGCTTGTCAGGGAGATTCTCCAACCTCTTTACCCAACAGCCTATGATGGCCATTTTTCTGAAGCACTTCTGCTTAATTTTAGATATGATTGTTTGTGCCAAAGTGATTTGTGAAAAGTTGCCTTGATATAAAGACTGAAAGCAGCTCCTGATTTTTTGACACATTAGCCTGATATTTGTGACTTCTAAATCACTGGAAATATCATATGATGTAATAGATAAAAAGAATATTTGTGGTGAAGTTCAGCTCATTTTGAATTTTGTTAATTGGCTAAGGCACTGGCAGTCCAGGACCAGCTCCTAGATGAAGATGTACTTTGAAGCCATTTGGAGCGATCCATCCCTGAACTCAGTTAGTTCCTGAGCTACATTCTTTCTGATTTACAGCCTAATGTGAAGATAAAATAGCCGTGTAAAATTTTCCAACTTGGCTGCAGCAGAACTTTCTTTCCAGTATATTCTTTTTACCATTACTGTTCTTCTTAGTAGGCAGATCATGGCTGGGAGTAGGATCTCAAGGCCCACTTATTTCTTGAAAATGCTCTAGTGATTGAAATATTTGAGAGAAACATGCCCTCTTCATAGGGCAGCATTTTGAGAATGACCCCATCCCCTCAGGACTAAATCCCTTTCATGAAAAAAGTTGATGACAATCATGTAATGGGCAGATAGATGATGATCCAGTGTGTTAAGACACATGATGTCCCTGTATGTCAGATCAGGTGACAGAGGAAGGCTGTGCACGTGCGCACACACACACAGAGCTGCACACACACCCAATTTCAATTCCAGGTGCCAAGCACAAAAATTCAGGTTGCCCTGACGAGCTGATCATTTCTGCAAACCAGCAGGTCTCCTTCTGAAATCTCTCCTATGTGTTTGTGTTGTCATCCCAAGAATTGTCACCCAAAGCTTGCATTTCAGCAGTTAATGGATGCATTTTCATGCTTTAAAATATTATAATGTAGTTTTTGCACTATTGCATCTTTATATCATGAGAGGAGCTCTGACTGAGGAGGAATGTGTTCTGGGAGGGAAGACCATTTCTGTAGTGCTTTTGAGAGTAGGTAAGAGGGGAGTGAGCCAGAAGAATCTGGTCAGCAGACAAAATGGCACTAAGGAGACGTTTCAGAAAGCAGGCAGAGAGGCTATGGATGTTGGCAACAGCTTCATCAAGTCAACAACCTACCATTAAGAGATGATAGCCTAGCTCAGCTTAACTTGAAGTAGCAAAAGTGCCTTCCCGTGTTGTACAGCCCTGTCAGTGTGTGCTTAAATTTAATGCAGCCTTAGACTCAACCATATTCCCATAATTTTTACCAAGTTACTCTCCCTATTTTGCTGCTAGTGGTTTGTAATAAGTTTTACCAAATTTGAGAATTGAATTACCTAAAGAAAACTATTTAAGGTTTGAAAACAAGGTATTCTTGTGGTTTAGTTGATTGTGATTCAGGAGATCAAAACTCTTCTTGTAATTTTTTCTCCTGTGTCACAAATGGAGTGACTTGAAAGGAACTAAAGTGATTTTTTAGGTATTAAATAGCATCTATTTTGAAATGAAATAAAAAAAAATCCTGGATTCTGGAAAGACATGGGGTTTCTAATTAAACTTCTTGGGGCTACGTTATAACAGTCTTTCTTACTACTATCTCACAGTTGGAACACACAACAGAAGTAAAACTAAAGGTACCTGAGCTCTTACACAGTTAAAGTACTTTCAGTTGCCTAAGTTCTCTTGATTTCATACTGCTGTGCTTGTGATTCTTTAAATTAGCTACAGCTGAGCTGGCTGCAGCTAATGGATAGTTGCTGTGAGCTGGTTATTTCCTTAGTAGATCTGAAGTGAGATGGAGGATATTTCTATTTTTCTGATTAGGTAAGGCAATATTTATAAATAGAACAAACAAATTTAATTAATTAAAAGTGTCTTCTTTCTTCTTATTTTCTTTCTTCCCCTTTCTCTTTTTTTTTTTTCTTTCCCTGCACTAATTGTTATTATGCTAAACTGAGGTAATTATAGTGTATGTCTATACTGCTGCAATGACAATTCGCACAGTTATTATGCAGGCTGGCTAGTTCACTGTTCCTAACCCCCTGCACTTCAGTACAATCAACTACCTGAGTATTTGCCCTGGGGGTTTTTGTTGTTCTTTTCTTTTCTTTTCTTTTCTTTTCTTTTCTTTTCTTTTCTTTTCTTTTCTTTTCTTTTCTTTTCTTTTCTTTTCTTTTCTTTTCTTCTCTCTTCTCTCTTCTCTCTTCTCTCTTCTCTCTTCTCTCTTCTCTCTTCTCTCTTCTCTCTTCTCTTTTCACAGATAAAGTGTATTTCTATGTAGCTGCTGTGTTAATTTTAGCAGTGCTTGAGCTGCCTACTTAGAAGCGATGTCTGTGTCACAGTAATGCAGACACACTTTCTTTTACTCTCTGGCATTTAGTAGAGAAGAAATATTTTCTCTGTGGTTTAAAAGGTATTTTGAAAAATCTAAACAATGCAAAATTAAGAAGAGAGAAAACTAATTCAGTTGGTTCTTCATCTTTTGTAAACAATTGTTTACTGAGAGCATTCTTAAAGCAAGAAAGACTATAAATATAATTCTGAGAAATATGTTTATTAAACAGATGAGGGGAAGAGGAAATCAATCCAAAATGCATTCTGTCTTATTGCAAAAGTTGCTGTGGGAAGAATGTGCCAATATATTTTGCCATGCTTTATGATGCATACCTTTCCCTCTCTTTCACTTTCTTTCCTCCCCATTTCTCTACGCTGTCCATAAAGAGAAAAAATGATGGGCTGAGGGGTGTTCTTAGATGGGTCTGAGCACTGAGAAGGGCTACTTAGTAAAAACTGCCCACTACATGCTACTTGTGAACTCTACCAGAGAAGGAAAATAGACAGAAAGGCTGGAGTGTGAAAGGGTATAGACTCTTTCCTACAGTTCAGACAGAAAATAGGTATTTTGCCTGCTTTCTTCCTAGTAAGAGCTTTGCTAAGAGCACCCAGATAATCTAGTCATAGGACTTTACTATTTCTCTAATGTAGATGACAAAACATAAATCTGATTTGGGAAAACCACCGTATTTAGCCAGGTAGCCATTTACACCTGTGGTGCTGGATATCTCTTAAAGGGGTAAATCCAGCTACATTAATCTTTCTGATCTGAACACAGGCAATATGGTACAAGTTGTGTTATAAAATGTCCAGTTTTGAAGCTAAAGAAGACAAATAGTACTAAAACCTGATCCTTAAAGAAGAAAGAGGGGGCAAAAGGCAGCAGGAGAAACCTTTGTTAAGAAGTATCTGTAACAGTCTCTCTTCCCAGCCTTCTGTTATACCTCTGCAGTATGAAAACCTGTAGGTAGTCCAGGAGGGTATTACCTGATGAATTCTGTAACATTTTGTCAGGCCTTAGAAAGACTACGTGAAGATGGCATACAAACTGTTCATCAAGTCCAGTATGAACACAAACACACAGAGACTCTTCTGAACCTGTACGTAGATTGGTATGTGTGATTGGTATGTGTTCTAATGATGTTAATCAGCTAGGCAATTTAAGATACATTTTTCATTTTTGAAACTTGATTGTGCAAGAAGCATAGCTGGTGCAGACAGAACAGAATGGAAATATCTGTAAAGGGAAAGATGACCTGTTGCTAATTCCCCACAATGAGGGTATGCTGCTCCTTGATCATTAAGAGTGAGAGATCGGAGAGGATGATTATTTTAAGAACGATATTTGCCCTTTTATTGACTCGCTCTGAATTCTGATGAGTTAGATGAAATACGTAACTTACTGTCGCATCTACATGTAGGATTTATGAATGTTGCCAGGGCGTGTATGTAGCATAATGACTGATAAAGCTGCGTTGGTAAGTTGTGCGTTTGTAATTCTATCGAGACTGTGTCCTCTCAGAGTCAATTACTCCATGGAAAATTCAAGTATGAGCAGGAGCTCTGTGAGCTCACACCAGTGCTCCTCGAGAGCTAGGAACCAGCATGCAGCAGTTTTTCCAGCAGATAGCAATTGTTTAATTTTTCATATTTTTTCCTAGTATTGGTTAATATGTAGCAACGTGAAATTAATAGTGTTTGTGTGGTTGGTACACCAAGTCTTGTGTGTTTTGAGGAATGTAAATCGTCTTAGTAGGTTTTGGATACTCAGCAGGAATCATATATTTCTAAGTGCGAGGCAATGCAGCATGGGAAATAATGGTCTCGGATCCTCTTTGAGAATTTTCTGAGGAATTTATTCTTGAGAAAGGTGAAAAAAATCCTCAGTGTCACTGATTCTTGATGCATATGGTACTTTTAAGTTGTTTGGTTGTTTTTTAAAGCAACCCTTAATAAATAAATAATAATGAAGAAATTTCTAACTTTGCAACTGAACTGTTCTTTGGGGGACAATGCTGATGGTGTTGCTATCGTTATAACCAACATCAATATTAAGTAAAGTATTTATCCTTGCATATGTATTTGAAATTGTGAAGCTGAACTTAACTGAAAACCTCCTAGACAGGAGGCCTCAACAATTGTTTGTACATTTATCAAATTAGCAAGAACTACCTGAAAACTGCATGTGTAGCATGAAAGGTAAAAGGCGCAATCCACTGAGAAATGGCCCAGCAGTAACTGAATGAAAACTCACTTTTCCTGCCCCAGCAGGGTCCTCTCCACAGGCTGCAGGGAAACACCTGCTCGTGCCGTGTCTCTGCCCTGGGCCGTGGAGGAGTCTGCCGAGGCATCTGCTCTCCTCCTTCGCAGGGCTGTTTCTCACACTTTTTTCCTCACTGCCAGGTAGTGTTTTGCCCTTTTTGACCATGTTTTTACAGAGGCTCCACCAGCCTGGCTGACAGGCTCAGCTGCGTCCTGTGGTGGGGCCGGCTGGAATGAGGCCTCTCCTCACAGAGGCGCTGGCAGGCCCTGGGCACCCAGCCCTGCGCAGCTGGCGTCAGGCGCACAGGGGCATATCACCTGGGGTGAGGCAGAGGAGGTAAAATCCTGAAATGAGTGAGAAGAAGTGTAAACTGAGGTAGAGATTGGCTAGAGGACAGAAAATTAGTCCAACTCCTGGGTCCACACAGGACCAGCCGAATCAGAGCATATGACTGAGACGTTATCCAGATNACCTGGGTGTATGGGCTGGTCCGAGGATGACTGCTAACCATGAGTGCCGCTTGCCCATAGAGGAGAATTTGTAAAATATTTGCTATGGACAGGGAAGTGTTAAAATGACCTTGCATTGGAGTACAGGGTTTAAAATCTCTTTTTCCGTGTTAAATAAATGTGCAGGGGGGGGGGGGGGGGTTGGGGAGGATGGGTCACATACTGTAGAATGACAATTAGGATAATGGGTAACCTCTCATGCAAATGAGTCTAAAAGGCCTTTAATCATTGGGCCGCCATGAGAAAGGATCTGAATTTATAACTACTTGTTATAAATGCATTAAGAATAAATATTGGGAAAGGGAAAAGAACTATACAACCTGAGGAAAATGTTGGTAAAAAAACTACCATCTGGCCACCGTTACACTGGCTTCTGTCCTACCTACCAGAGGATCTAGAGTCACTTTTGAATAGTTTAATGAGGTCAGCAGAATTCACTTATTTTAAGGCAGAGTGGTTTCAGTTTACGAAGAGCGTAACAATGGGGGTAATCACAATAGCAAAGGATTGTCTCAGTTATCTAGAATTTCTTTTCCAGATGTGTAAATGTTTCTTCAAATCTTGAGGTGTCTTTTCTTCTATAAATGATACATGTAACTCAAGACATTTCACCTCCTTCTACAAAACAAAGTGTAGCCTTTTAATATTAAATGGGGTAACATATTTGGGAGCAGAGAGGGGCTATAAATAATAATTACTGCCATGTGAAGTGCAAAGGGCTTAAGAAGGAAGTAAGCTGAAATAATTTTTTCCCCTTCAACCTCATCAATGTTGAAATTTGACATAAGGAAGGAGAAGGCTTGTGAATAAAATGTAATGATTATAAGCAACAGCAATATATATTCCATTGCAGAATAATGTTGAATGTGGATTGTCTGATAATCTGTTAATGGTATTCTAGCTACTGATAATCACCAAGACCGCCACTGAACATTAGTTTTAAAGAGGAAAGTATGGCTTAATGAAGTTTTGAAGTTTGTTGCAGAAATTGCACACGTTCTTCTTTTCTGACAGTCACTAATGCCAGTCAGTATTGCACTTAGCTTGTAATAAAGCAATGAAAATGTTGTACATAATTATGATACTTGGAAGCAATTTGTCCAGAAAAACACACAAGCTGTGAAGTAGTTGAATGTATACAGGTTGACATTCTTCTAATGTTCTATGCTTCAAATCATTCATGAAAGCTGTTCTGCTTAAAATTGAGAGAGAAAATATGTTCTTATCTGGGATATGAAAATATCTGAGTAAGGTAGAGTTACTACAGACATATTTTTTCTGAAAATTCTGAAATTTTTCAACCATTTATGCTTCTGCATCCTAGCTGACTTAGCAAAATTTAAGAGGACTCTCATGATAAACTTCCATTTTGATCATTGGGAATGAAAATCAATTATGGGAGGAAATGCAGCTGGGATGTACATATTGAAGACTTTCTGCACAAACCAAACTAAGTCTGCTAAAGGTAAATATACATATTCTGCCTTGAAGACATTTCTTCAGAGAATAAAAAGTTATCTCCTAGTCCTTTGTAATATATATACTGCCAAAAAGCCAGAATATCCAGACACACAGAAAAGAAATCACTGTGATTTCAGAATTTCAAATTAGGAAGAAAAGAAGGACTAGGTCAACAAAGCCATTTGGTGTTTTTCTGAAGAAAGTGGTAGCAATGCACGGGTAGTTTGTACCAAGGAAGTTTGAGCTTTGTGCTGTTCGAACCTGGGCCCTGCCCCTGGGCTCTGCCTGGGCTCCATCCGCTGATTCTTGGCATCTGCCACTGAGTTTGCCCCTGAGTCAACACTCAAAGCAGCATAGCCTATGTGGTTCTGAGGGCTCAGAAATGAATTCTTAAAACATCTCTATAGATTTTAGAACAGGATACGTGATTTAACACTTGTGCATACCTGCTCCTTTTTTTCCCCTCTCCTTTCCCCCCACCCCCCTTTCCTGGATGTACGTGATAAATGACAGATTCTCTCAGATAATATTCATGTGGTACTCCAAAATAATTCTGCAGACATGGTAAAAGCTTTTAGAGACTGTAAAACTGATTATCTCTTCTGTAGCTCTTTTCATCTTCAAAGCACTTACCAACATTAACTAATTAATCCTCACAGCGTCCCTCTGAGTTAGATATCATTGCCATTATACAGATGAAGGAATTGAAGCAAACACTTTGTGACTAGCTCATCATCACCCAGACAGTTGGTGACAGAGATGGAATTAGAATGCACAGACCTTGACTACTTCTGCTCAACGTCCATGCCATTCTTCTCTTGACAAATGTACATATAGGTTTTACTACCTTAACTGTGGCTAAGGGCTGAGTTTCTGTTAATGAAACCCCTTTAGGAATTGCTTTGATGGGAAATTTGTTTGTAGTCAGACAGACTATTTTCTTTTTAAACTCCTCTTCTGCAACTTTTTCCTGAATGGTCCAGAGTGCAAGCATGAACAGGTTGCCCCATAAGCAATTTACTTTGCGTACAGCTATAGCTAAGTTTAAAATGCTTCAGATATTTACTAAAAATGTTAAACTCATCAGAAAATAAAACTTGTATTTCTTGGTGGTACACTGAAAAATTTAAGTCAGAAATAACACTTGTGATCTGTATCCATTCTGCTTTCTATGGGATAAATACCTTAGTGGGCTAATGTGTCAGATATCCTGGACCTGCTCCTTGCTGACTTCAGATGCATTAGATGGGCTCCTGGCTGCACTCCATTACAAGGAAGCCTGATGAAGACATGCGAAAAGACAGGAATGGGGGCAACCAAATTGTAGCTAAGCACTATGACAATATTTTCAAAACAGTTGATGTAAATTTTTTGCAGATCCTCACAGTTTGTGTGGTTTTTTTTCCCCCAGTAAAACAGATACTTCAATGAAAAAAATGTTTTGCTGAAAATTCTGTTCTCTAACCCCTAAAAGTTTTACCAAGACTCTTTTTTTTTTTTTTTTTTTTTTTTTTTTTTTTTTTTGTGGAGCCTTCAGAAAAGGCCCACTAGATATGACAGCTAAGTTGCACATCTAGGTAGCCATATCTTTTGTGACAAGGCTTGGGTGTATAGGCAATAGTGGTGTGCAAGGGAGGTTTTCATTTGTGATTTTTCACAGATATTTATGAGTGATGGTATTGGCAATACATAAACTGAATGAGGATCACAACATGAACTTTAAGGCAACTAGTGAATGTGATGCTGAGCATAGGTCAACTGACAATGAACACAAATATTACTGCTACAGAAAGCATAATTAAAGTATACAGTAGTGATAAGTACCCAAATCTGCCTGGAACATCCCCACAGAAAATCTTCCTGGTTAAAAAGTGGAATGTTCCCAGTTTACTAATTGTCAGACTCCCACACTGGCTAATGCTGCTGCTGCCGCCCAGGGTAAAAATATATTGTCTTAAGCAGAAGCTACCATTTGATGTAAAACTTGTTCTGTTGAGTAGAGGATGTACAATGAGAATGGGAGCCTGTTTTCTTTAAAATCTGGGTTTACCTCTTGGCAAATCTCTGCTCTGCAGTGTGAAAGAGCATTAAGGAGATTTAAACTAGTGCAGCAGCACAGGCTATGTGGCCTACAGTATGTGGAAAGATCTAGAAAGCTGTATGACAGGCTGCCACACAGGCTTTAGTATGACTGCTTCTTTCTTTTTTTTTCCCTCTTTTACATGATCACATCAAAACACATAAAAAAATCTTCAGATCTGTCTCCTAGAATATAAAATTATAAACTTAAACCCTTACATTTTGAGTTATGTTAGGTGTCAGAAAGAGACTTCAAAATGTTTCTGCTCCTTCCTCAATGTAGAGGGTTGGTTTCCTCTACTTAATTGAAAAATATAGTCTCTTACTTGCATATATGTAATAGTGGCCAAAAAATTAAGCTAATGTAGATCTCTCAGATTTTAACTCTATTAGAGCAGGAAAGCAATAAAGAGTAGAAGAGGTTTGTTTATTTTTGATAAATGGTCTAAAATTATTACGAAAGAGTAGGTTTTGGAAGTTAGGGTATAACCAAGTTTGAAAAATAAATCTTTCTTGTAGAATCACTGTTCACTGACTGCAAACCTTATAATTAAAGAGCAAGCTATCGTGATGTTTAGCCAATAAGGAGAAATTGAAAAACAAGCTTTATTCCTCTAGTCTGAATGCAATGGCCAGTTTATCAAAATACTTAATATCATACAATTGAACTTAAACCCCCATGAATTTACCCTGTTGCTGTAATGAAACAAACTACACACTAGAAAGCTTAAGCTTTAAAAGTCCAGAGGAGAGAAGTTTCAGCTATGGTTGAAGAATCTCCCACTTCTCCTTTAGGGATGTGTTTTTTAACCATCTCTGAGGCTGATGAGTACTTGGCTTGCATTTCTTTGATGTCCATGGGAGTATGAGATGATCTCCAGAGGTCCCTTCCAACCCCTACCATTCTGTGATTTCCAGTTGAGGAACCGTTTGCCATGAGAGCAGCTATTTAGCTGTCTGTGAGGAGCAAGTACAGGGATGGCGAGCAGATGTTGGAATTGGTGGTGCCATGACTTTAGCTCCTTCTGGTCGCAAGCTCTGGAGTGCAATGGCTGGGGCTGTAGCTGGTCTCCATCAGGGTGGCCAGGATCGCTTTACTGTGAGTACAGGAAGCTGCTCCAAGAAGGAGGGCGGGGTGGGGGATCTGTCAATAAATGCTGCTCAAAGTTCAGCAGACATGCTCTTAAAAAAATTGGGAAGTAGAAAATTAATATTTAACCAGATTACTACATTTTGTCTGCTTCATTAATTTTTTATTAATTTATGAAAATGCTGTTGATGGAAATAATATTGACAGGGTGTGTTGTTTTGGTTTGATTGGTTTGGATTTTTTTTAATATCTTCTCGTAAATGGAAACTTATCTTCCTTATAAACGCAAACCATCCAGCAAGCCATATTGGGCAAATACTCTAATAAGACAATAATAATTAGGGCATGATGCATTAATGTTTTATGTTGTTCATAACTCAGCTTCAAGAGATTAATAATGGAGATGTGAGGGAAATGCTGCCTTAAGTGTTTATGATCACGTTAATATTAAGACGTACTGTAGGAAAGGAAATTACCTTCAGGTAGTTACCCTTTTTGTTTGTAGAGAGAGTATTCTGAAGGAAATGTGCTTTCCATTTTCTTCCAATAATTTTTAAGCAGTTGCACTGAAGTGATAGGAACCATTCTCGATGACTACAAATCCATGAGAACCTATCATCACTGTTCTTAAAAAATTACAATTCCAGAGTCACTTGACCTGCAACTGTTTGGCCCCATATTATTAGGGAACAAGAATTCCAGAACCTTAATACATTTTGGAAATTTCCCAGTTGTTCCTTCTACGTCTGAAACAAATCCTATTGCCTCAGAACTCTGCTGTGATTTGACCTGTGCATTTGGATAGGCAGAGCCACTTCTCAATAAGAAGTTTTCCTTTCAGAAGGCAAAGAGGAATGCTTGGAAAATTTGGAGTTATTTAATCACAATGACTGAACAAATGTAGTAAGGAGAAAGATAAGCAGTAATTTATTGTGGAAATGAGTGGAACATACAGCATGGTGGAGTTTTGCAAACCTCTTTAACTAGTTGTGGGCGTAGCAAAACCATTCTTATTGCAGATATATTTTCCTATCTCTTTTTTCAATCTTAAGCAATTGCTGAGCATCCTCCTCTCTCCAAGAAGTGACTGAAACAAAAGTGCCTCTGGTAGGAGATGAGAATTCTTTCCTGTGTATTAGAAACCAAAACATCTCTTGAAAGTGGTGGTGTGTCATTTTCATCTTGTAGGTAGAATAAAAATGTAGTACTTGTATTTTTATAGAGTATTTCTGTCTGGCCCTCTTTTGTCACAGAATATATGTATCTATGTGGTCTTCACTTGGCTCTATTCTTTGTTTAATTTTTGCTCTCTGCTCCTTCTCTTCTTTGTCATAGTTTCTAATCAGAACCTGAACCCAGTAACAGTTGAGTTGAGCTTTTGCGATCATGAAGTGAGATAGAAGTTAAGCAATACAGGTTTGGCTGTGCAGAATTGCTCCTACTACCAGCATACCATGAGTTTGATCAAACTTGCAAACTTATTTGTGTTTTCCTCCTGCTTTTAAGTGCCTGCATGCATACTGTTAATACTCATACCTAATGTGTGAAACACACAACTGTTTATCACAGCCCAGCAGGCAGGATACAGATATTTTCAAACAGCACTACTGTATCCTTATCTCAATAGTGCTAATATTATCCTCTGCCACAACAGACATGATGTATTGAAGTATCTGTAACCGTTACAGAATCTCTGCATATTCCTTGAATTTAGCCTGCAGCAAGTCTGTCATCCATGGTGATCCTGATGTTGCAGCTGATGTTGCAAGAAGCAGCTTTAAAATATTGTCAGGGCATTGGTGCTGATTTAAAAGCAGTATAGCCTCTACTGACCTGTGAATTGCGACGTCCATTAAGCTGGACTGCTTGCTTTTCCACCTTCCCTACCACTTCGTTATATTGTGATAGTAGTTCTCTTTCACGTTTGTAACCTTCTGTCAGATAGAGATGGGTTTCAGAACTGCAAGCTAGCCAAAATCAAAGTTAGGGGCCAAACTTAACTAATTTTAAAGCTTAACAGTAGTAAATGCAATAGGTTTCAATCCACCAAAGTTTGCCTGAGTTTTGGGAAAACTTTCTCTACTTTATTTTTGTTGACTGGATTAAACTTGACACCATAACATAGGAAAAGGGCAAGTCCAATACTGCAACCCATTTGCTGTTTTATTGTCTACAATATTTGCACACTGCAATGCTCGGTTACACCACAATTGTGCAAAGATCCAATCTTTGCAATGTAATGCCTTCCTGATGATCTGTCTTTAAATGATAAATGAAAAGAATATGCAGCCTTCTAGCGGCATATACGACAAAGTTTGTTGCCACACAGACCTGCTTTTTATTCCTTGGGTGGGTGGGGAGGTGTAGAAAGAAGGTTAAAAATGTCCGTGTTATGGTCTTTCTAACATGTTGTCATGTGGTTACATTGTCTGGATGTATTTCCAATGTTGTTCAACCTCCCTGAAATAAATCTTCCTGAAATTCAAAGGGGAAAAATGGCTGTATGGGGTTAATCTCAGGATTTTACAACAGAGTTTAGATCAAATGAAAACCCTTGGCTATTGGTGAACCACAGGTTCTTCTTGATCGTGTAAGTCCCTCCATCACCCACTCCAGCGTGGCAGAAATCTGTCACTTCTGAGATAAACCCACTAATCCACCTCTCTCCTTGGCACATTCTCTGTTCAGTGGACAGATTTCTTATATGGATATTTTCTATCACTTTTGCCAGTGCTACCTCTGTGTCATAAGCTGATGGCTTTAACTAGTGATTTTCTGTTTTTCAGATTCAACAGAGAAATCCAAACACCTCTCTGTGAAGTGTTTTTGGAGTTTATCCCCTGCTGAAAGTCTCCTCTAAGGTAATGGTTGCGAATGACAGCAGGCGTATTGTAAACAAAATTTCTGAAAAATGTTTCTTGCTCATCCAAAGAGCTTGTGAATTCTATAGTCTGCATTATTCCTCTCAGCACCAGCAGCCAGTCTCTTTCAGTCTTGCTGGTTAAATATCCGTTCAAATCTTTGTTCTGGTTATTTTTCGTTAATTTTTCTAATCATACTTCCATTTTCAATGCTGTTCAAATTTTGCAGTTTCGTATCTCTGCTTGTGCTATCTTTTCCTTTTTTGCAGTCATCTGATCTCAATATCCTGCTTGAATTTTCCTCTGCCCTCTCTGAAAAGTCGGCTTGGTTTAGTGCCTTTAACTGCTTTCACTTTTTTTGCCTCATCTACTCAACTATTTAGTTTACTTCTCCATTAGGAATATTTTTGGTATTCGTTGTGTATATCATCATGCTAATGAGTTTGTGCACTTTATTTCTGAAATAACTCTCAATCCATTCTGGTGCGGTTTGTATACAAGCTCACTGTGTGAGTTTTCAAAAGATTTTCCAGTGTAATGGTTGCTTTTGGATTCTCTGGGGGAATGTTTGCATGTTCAAATCCTCAAGATTATGTCTGTGTATATACATGTAAGTGCATCTGAATACACATTTATCTATGCATATAAAAATATATAAGCATGTGTATGTATGTATATATGTGTGTGTATATATACACACCTGAAATTTTTGTTACACTTAAACTGTGTGTGTGTGTGTATATATATGCCTAAATCACAAAGTGTGATTCTTTTTTTGAGAAGAGAGGACATTGTGATGACTGTAAGGTCCTTATTGATCTGTTTCCTGAGCTATGTGGCTAGTTTTGTGCTTTGCAGAATAAACAATATCTGTTGTATTATGGCACAGACTGTAGTCATGGGGTTTTTAAATTCCTACTGACACTCTTGCAGCGGTCTGCTTCCCCGTTCTTGGGCTTCTTTTATGAGGAGGTCTTATTATTTAAGAAAATAAAAATGGGTACGCTAGTCACAGTGCTTTGGCTCCTTGTTGAAAATTAAAGATGTAGGACCTAATCATGAGTCTTTTCAAGTACTTGTATTGATTACTATTACTGTATTGTTTAGATTAGGATGCAGCAAGATGGTAAATTGCTAACCATGTATCACTGTTTTGTACTTCATTGTGGTAAGGAATTACTGAGGAGGGTTATTCTCTGTTCCTGTGTGCTACTCTAGCATTTTTTTTTTATATATTTATTTCTCTAGGTGTTTAGTGGTGTCTTTTACAATATGGTTCTTTTTCACAGAAAAAAAAACAATCTCGTCAGCAGAAGATTATGGCACATATAAATCGGTGACGTGAGGGATTGGCTCTGTCTGTAGCTTCCCTTTCCTTTTTCAAGTCAGACATGTACTGAAAGACCTGTTTCTGAGTTTTGAGATTCAACGTAGTAACACTTAACAATGCTACTTCCATAGTTTCACTGTTTTTTTGGGTTTTGGGAGACAAGCTTGATAGTTACATTTGATCACAGGATTGCTCACACATGCAGGTTATGTAAAACTGCCAGATGAAAAGTCTGCAGGCAGTATATAGTACAACCAGGCAAAACATTGTGTAAAAAGACTGAAAAATTTAGACAGTGATTATTCTGGATAACTTACTAGTAGTCAATTTAGAGGAAATTAACCCACTTTGGGGAGAAGGTATGGTCAGAAACCTAGAGAAACACCGAGTTACTCTAAACTACAATGGAAAATCATAATCCTCCTCTGTGACCTGACTTTTTTCATTTTGTCATTGGATGTTCCCCCCATTGCCTTCCTCTGATGACTGCCAGCCTCTGCAGTTCCAAAGACTCTGGAATTTGTTATGCTAATACACCATAACCCATGAGCAAGTTGTTGGATCTGATCTTTCACTTTCTTAGCAGCAACACCTAAAAGGTCATCAGTCTCTAAGCAGGTTTCAAGTATTCAAGTACACTTTTCAGCTGTGAACTCGGGTTTTGTGCATACGTTAATTATTCAGCACTGATAACTAGGGGAGAAAAAGAATTTGAAATTTGACATTTTGTATCATGGGTCATCCCTTAAATTGTATTAGTTTTATTAATTCCTTCAAATCCTGAAATGAATTGGTCAGATTGCTCAAGAGGACAAGAATTTGGAATAAATAGTTCTACTAGTAGTTTTTAAATAATAAATGTGTTGAAAGGAAGTGAATGCAATGCAGAGGATATGCCCCAAACAACCGGATGTGAATATATAGTAGTGATGTACAGGGAATTTTTTTGCATACTGCATGTAGCCTAGGTGTGTTAATACATTTTTCTCATGAGATGGTAATTACACTTAAGGAAAATGTAAGGTACATTTCAGCAATTCAAAGCCACATTCTCTATGTTTCTTTCTTGAGATTCAGGTGATTGAAGAGATCATGGTTTATACAAAATAGTTACTTCATACCTTTCTTCTGCATGGGGATTCTTTGCATCTTTAATATCCCTAAATGTGACCAACTCTGTTTGGAACTGATGCCTTAGTTTCAATCCCCGAGTTATTCAGGTTGTTTAGGTCCATGTGCAACCTTGGGGAGCAGTTGAGAAAGAAGTGGGAAGACAGTTTCTTTTGTCTCTAGAAGTTTCCAGTGCTTCTGTCTTGCTTTGCTACCTTGTATCATGCATGAAAGAACACTTCAAAAAGTTGCATGTTTATGGAACTGCTTTAAAAACTTATAGTGTTTTGGAAACTATTGTACAATAGAAGATAATAATTTAAATTTGAATGCAAATATTGAAGTACCTGGAGGGATGATAAACCAGGATTTTGCCAGTCATGAAGAAAAAGCAAAGCTGCTCTAATGACTGGTGTCCTGTGAAAATGCTGGATGGAAAGAATAAAGAGTTACTGAAGTAATTCTGACTTCTCAGTGGTGATCAATCTTTACTCATCAGTGGTGTTGGGGTTCTTTTTTGGTTTTGTGGGTTTTTTCCCAGCTATGTCAAACAGACTGCTTTATAATAATCCTCAGCTAACAGCAGTTAGATTATGCAGTAAAGCATTTGGGTTCTTGCCCCACCGTCACCACCCAAGCTTTTTTTTTTTTTTTTCTTTTCATTTTTTTCCTGCATATAAGCCTTTGAGAAAATACCTTATTTCTGTTTGGATCCTGCAAGTGTACTACCATTGGAGCAGGACCTCAGCTTTCAAGAAATTTTGATGAGAATACTTTACAGCCAGCTACAAATATTTATAACCTTGAGGTTGCCTTTGATCCTAAATCAGCTTTCAATTACCATTTTTCACTGGAAAAAAAAAAAATTATCATTTCCAGAATACAGCAAACTCAGGAGGATGCAGTTATCTCAAAGCTTCTATTACTAATTATAGCTAACTTATTACCATACATTGTTGCTAGCCTTCCAGAATACTTGTTTATATAGAATTCATCAGCTGGTGGATTAATTTCCTGAAGTTTTACATGGACCGTTGCACAAGTCGTGAGATAGTCACAGTATTATTTATGAGAAAACTTTGGATTACTTTGTAAATTCTATTCCTTTCTTACACAAGAGAGAGAAAAACATCATGAATCCCAAGCTATTTGTTTAACATTGTAATGAATGTTAGATCAAATTTTGGATTTGTTCTTTGTCTTTCAGGATTGTAATATGCCTTGAAATTCTCAAACATGCTGGGTATGATTTTTAGCAGGAATGTTTGGAATATGTAGAGTCAGTGTCATATTTTATGACCTCTGTAACCTCACTTACACTGTGATGTTAAATACATCAAAAAACTCCGGTTGAATTAGGCAGGAAAGTTATAAAAGGGTATTGGCATGAAACCATCATATAAAAGACCTCCATCCAACTCGCTTTCTAGGCACATATTTTGCTATTGTAATCTACAAGAAAATTTTTGATGCTTTAAAAGTACTGTATATCTTTTACTTGGCACAAACTGTTGTCAGTGTTCAGTCTTTATCAAAATGTGCGTATTTATTAAAAATTTAAGAAATATAAATTGAAATTGAGAAATCACATCATCAGCATCACCTATTTCTTATGTATTTCCTTTTTTCCTTTTTATTTTTTCTTTTTTCCTTTGTTCTTTCTTTTGTCCTCTTTTTTCTTCCCCCTTGCACCCTACACACGCGCACGCGCACACACACCCACCGCCAACGTTGTCTATGCTCTGATTTTACAGTATGTTCAATATGTTCAGATGAACATTTCAGATCAGGAGACATTCAAATGCAATTGATCCCCAAGCTTATCTTATTTATATTTCTAGGGGAAAAAGAAAAAAAAAAAAAGAAAAAAAAAAAAGGGAAACCTTCCTCTGTGCAAACTGTTTGCCTCATTCCTGTGATGTGAAGAATAGACAAGAAAGTTGCTATTATGCCCACACTTGTAAATTAATAGCAGTTTTCTCATTGACGATAGAAAGGCGTAGAAGAAAAGATTGATTTCTAGCATGGTGGGCAGGAGACCTGAAACGAGTATAAAAGTCCACTATGTTAATTAGTTGCTGCTCATCAGAAGGAAGCAAACACTCTGTGCAATTCTAGCTTGCAGCCAGAATAGAACGTTCTCATTTTGGAGAAGCTTATCAATCATTTTTGAATCTCTGTTTCTGGGCTAGACAGCTAGTGCTTTCCTTGTTTTGCTGTTTAGCATGTTCTAGCATGGGTGCTTTCTTTAGTAATATATGACTTGATTGCGTATTTGGTTTGTGCTTTTTAAGAATTCCTAAAGTTTGGCTATTGACTACTCATAGACTTTCCTTTTTGTAAATATTAAGGGGGGAGGGAAGTGTTGCATATTTTGTTGTTGTTTTTTTTTTTCTTTTCATTTAGCTGCCTTATGTTCCTGTTGCTCTGTGAGTAAACAACAAAAAATCCCACTTGATATTTTAACTTCCCCATATAATTAACTTTTTTCATCAGAGAAGTGTAGTGAAAATCTAAATGAAATAGTTGTTCTTCTCTCCAGTGTAACGTCCTGTGTTTAATGCCAAATTCATCCTTGTGCCAACACCTTTAACAAAATGGAAAGGGGGCTGCTGGTATAGCTGCATATTGAGCACTGATAATAGTTTTTGCTATATTGTCAGTGGACTTCTGCAAAAAAGCTGTTGAGAAATAGAATCTCTCTGTGACTCCTGTACCAAAGTCTGCAATGATTATTATAACAAATACTCTATTAAGAGACAGTGCTATCACATTAATGTGGAGACTCCAAACTGTTTACTTCTCTCCCTATAGTGTTTTCTTGTGCAATAGTGAGGTATCTTTTCATGTCAGTAATACAGGAACTTTACGGACAGATCAAGGGTTGCATTCACTTAATACTAGTCTCTGTTTTAAGTATAAGAGGAGGCCTAAGGTAGAATATGAAAGCACTATGATGGTACTGTAATCTCTCAAGGTGTTAGTCAGAAAATGCCAGCAAAAATCTTGAAAGAGTAAAAATGCAAATAAAGAAAACAGGGAGATAGAGTTGTGTAAAGTGCCAAAGGATTATGGGATATCATAATTTTTAGTTTTTAAAGTTAAGTGCAAAAACTTGTTTTGGAAGATAACCTGCTAGTTTTTAATGACATACCAAGTTAGGAGAAAAAGTAGATAGGGAAGATTTTGAGGAAAGGTCTTGGAGTAACGTTGTTTTGTCTGTTATGTTGGATTAGTAGCTGTACATCTGCATTTTTTTACTCCAAAGTACTGAAGGTACCCATTCTTCACCTACACTTTTAGCAAATATCTGTGATAGTGAGACTGAGTGCTAGGCAAAAACATAAATAAAAATCATGCTTAGTTGCACGGCAACTTCAGTTGTGAGCATTTCGCATACAGTGTGCTTGTCCATTCATGAACATGCGTGTGTACAGAAGGGCATGGATGTAGGGAATGGACTTGGAAAGGACACGTGCACTACATAACAAGGAAAAGCATTATATTATTATGTAATTTTTAAGATTATTTGCATCTGAGTTCTTTTTACAAAGCTGAAAGTTTTCTCTGGTGACGTTTAAGTGTTTGGATGTAATTCTTTTCATATGTAAAAACCTCATCACTTTCTGCAGAAAGTGATGAGTAAACTTTACGTTGTAATTCTTTGCTCCAAAATCTGCGTATAGCTTTGCTGCAGGATTGGTCATACCTTGTGTTCTTTAGGGATTGTTTACACAAATAGTTTGCTCACTTATCTATTTATAAATATGATTTGGGCAACTGATGAAATAAATATTTGTTCCTTTTACAGTACTACTATTTCTATTTGCATTAGTAAAAGAATAATGGATGTGTAAATGTCCTTCAGATAATACAGAATAAACTTTACACCTGCAAAATTTCAGTTTCAGGTTAATACCCTACAGTCAGCACAGGCTGATGTTTATTTTAGATGTCTAAAAACTATAGTTTATTGCTGCTGTATAGTTGTACCCTGGACAAAAATGAATGAAAAAGTGACATATGACTGATGTTCCTGTGTGCAGATTATCTTATTGCCAGGGAAAGAAACTATTAGAAACAAGGAAACACACCCCAGAGTTGTAGCAAAGTCATTGTTTTTTTGGTGAGCATCTCGTGATTTGTCCAAGAGACATTGTATTGCGGTGCACTGGGGCTTTGAGAGTCAGCTCATCATAATCTCTGGGGCCATGACTTAACAGATTAAATAGAATGATGAGTTTGTATTGTCAGAGCAATTCTGTCTAGAGGACAAAACATTTTATTTAGGGGGTAGATTGATGGGATTAAAGCTTTGAATTGATTTCCTTTACACACACAAATTTACTGTAAGTTGTTTTTTATTAAACCAGCCACTGGGTTGTTAAAGGAATTATTTTAGGACAGATGAGTTCATTTAAATGAAGAGTGAAGGATCAAAAACCTCAGAATTTATTAGTAAACTCAGTCCTTGCCATTCCTTTGCTCAAAAGCAACATAGTCTTTTCTTATTTTATGCTTATTTTAATTTGCAGACTATTTGGAAGAACTGGAGGCATATAATCCTGTCTCTTCCTTTTCAGCACTAAATAAGCTTGGAATGGCATCAGGTATCTGAATAATCAGAAATTAAAATAATTCTTAAGCTTGAGAGAGATGCTGTCTGTTTTCTTTAAACACTTTGAAAAATGGCACAAATAAATAATATCTATTATTTGTGGTCCCTTGGTTTGTTGTAGCTACACAACTCGTCAGAATAAACAGAGAAATATGCTATGAAAGCATATAACCTTTTCACAAATGCAATTGTTCACTCTTAACAAAATTGCCTGAATGTTTAAATAAACAATTTATAGTGAGAGCCTTTTCATTGTCTTTCCCTTTCCCTGTAATTCTCAGCAGGTGCTTAATGTTTTATTTTTTTTCACTTCAAACTATCAGTGTGAAGGAATACCAATAAGTGTGTTAGTTTTAGATAATCCAAAATTCCCTTTGCTGAGCTTCTTAGTTGATAGCTATCTGTGTGAGTTAGAAATCTATTACCGTGTGTTCATCTTCCACCCAAATCTATTCACCAAGCATCAAAACTCATCAGTGAGATGGAATAATGCCATTTAATTAGTCTTTGATATACAGTTAAATTAGGTCTTAATAAGGGGTAGTGCATCCTAAAATCAATTATCTCACTCTTCTTAATAAGAGCAACTAATTAGTAGGTAAATCGCTACAGTTCCCCTTTTATCCTACAGTTTTTACAGTCCTGTGGAGGAGATTAGGCTGAGGAAATTACTCCCCAATAGCTCAGAGAAATTTTAGGGCATACCTCAGAAAATGCTTTGCCAAGCAAACTGCGCTACAGAAAAGAAACAAAAAAGAAATAGGGAAGAAAAAAAATCTCATAAACCCTGCTTAATTTCTTGATAATTTTGCCCAAATTCCTTGTGTCAGGTCACCTACCTGACAAAAGCAAACAGAAACTAGGTGTTACCCTGCCTGCAGCAATCTGTCAGTGTATAGTGAGTGTCTGTCCTGGGGCTCATTTCAGTGCAGTCATCAGTTAACCAAAATACCTGTTTTTTCATGGAAAATTGTGCAGCTGCAAGCAAAGGATACCTTATGGATTTTAAGCACAGTCATTACAAAATATGCCTTCATGAGGAAAACAACTTTCTTTTTAAAAGGAGAATCAGAATCCCAAAGTGGAAAATAATTGCCATGTGCCATGAAAGAAGAGCACCGTGGTCATGGAAAAAGTCAGTATTTATTCATAGGAACCAAAACTGTTACATGTTTTAAGCACACAAATCTCATTTTTTAGCAGACTTCCAGCTTCTTCAATCTATATTCCCAGTTACAACAAACCAGCTGCTGGAAAAAAATCATGGGTACGAGGAGACTATTGCAAAGAGTGCTCAGGATTTCTTCACAAATTCCGTCTGTCTCAAAATGCTACTAGACATCTACTGACTGTGACCGTAATTTCATCCAATCCTGTAGGCTAGTATACAGTGTATTGCCATAGATTTGTCAAATTTGATGGCGCCTTGTTGAGGTTTTGCTTTCAAAAGATGGTGTCATTCTCTTTCATTGGATAGGTTTTGGTTTTTGGTTGGTTTGGGGTTTTTTTGTTTTGGTTTGGTTTGGTTTTTTTTTTTGTCATGGTCAAATGTTTGAAGGGAACTCAAGGACACGCTTGTGATTAATCAGCAGAGAGGCTTTTTTTCATTCCTTTGCTGCTGCTACTACATCCTGCATATACTAGTCCCTTCACACTAAACTTCCTTGCCAAGCATGTCAGAGAGATTTTATAACTGTGAAAGTGTGATGTTATTGCTTCAGTTTCCCTTATGCTTATTGTTGCAGTTTTTCTAGACACTTTCTGGTGTTAGTCATTAATGACAACACAGTGCCCCCGTTTAGAGAGTCTGAGGTTGCTGTCTGTTCTTTGTTTTTCCTCCCTGCTGCATTACTCATGCTTTTTGTGGAAGGAAATGTTCTGAAGGCAGCCATTCCTCCCTGTGAGACTTGATGAAATGATGTGTTCTTTGATAACTATTCCTGATTTGAATGCTTATCCCGGCAATTCATGATCTTCACAGTACCAGTAAGCTGTGAGAAGCAGTCCTCCTATTTGACTTTTAACTGGTCTGGGACAGGCAGTTATAATAGTGAATATCCGAATCTCCAGACAGTAACATCTACAGTAGCATTGCTGATATTATGCTGGTGGCCCTTTTGTTGGTGGTCGGCTTAAGCATCAGAGAAGAAAAAGAAACATGCCATCCAAGTCCCTTGGATGTTCTCTGGCTGTATGTAACCAATATAGAATCGGTACGCAAAATGTTAATATGCCCTGATATAGTGCATGTACCAATGTCTGTGCTCTCTACACATGCTAATAAAATGAGTCACAAACTTGCTGAGCACTTAGAGCAAATGCCTATGATAGAAGGGACAGTGGGAACCAACAAAAACACTAATGAACACTGTATTTTGGGCTTGCCTTTGGTGCCTCGGATGAATTCTCAAGCCTCTCTAGCTTTTATGACCTCCTCCTTAACAGTGGAAAGTTAAGATGGGGTGGACATTTTAGTAGTCCACAATGCAATCTAGGTGCAGTTTAAACATCTATATTAAGGCTGCTTCTGCTAATAGACTCACATTTAACAGGACTCAAGGAAATAAAATTAACTAATAGTATGGCTTCATGACCGTGTCTTCTGTAGATGCGGGTGTCAAGATTCTGGATTGACGCTAGTTGCAAGTTTTAAGCTATTTTTAAAGCATATACTTTAATATGGTTTTTTTGATCAAAGTTGGAATGGTGAATTAGACTAAATTGTAATTAGTAATGAAACACTGGGGGCAGTTGGAAAAAAAGCCATGAAGCGTGTTCCTAGCATTCGCGGGTGAGTGAGGTGGGTTCTCCTTGGCAAAATTCATTGATTATATTTATAGATCAATGATGCATATTTTATTTAAAACTGAAAAAATATTGGCTAAAATTGGCAACCTATGTTTGGTGTCAGGGAATTAGCAACTGAGCAGGTGTGTTCCATCCCCTGTCATCTTGTCTCCTCAAAGGAGCTTGGACGTTTCGTTGCTGCCACCTTGCTATGGTTACATCGTGCTTTACATCTGCGGCTTGTAAACAACAGTAGTGCGAGCAGTTTGGCAAGTGGCAGTTTCACTCGTAAACAAATCAGCAATGCACTTAGAGTGATTAACCGGGATTGCCAGCATTTGAGATGGGGTTGGTGCCTGAAACAGTTTGCCCTAAGCAGACCATACTGTTCAGGATGCTCCTAGTAGGGAGAAAAATAAATAAATAAATAAAAAGATTGCCTACTGGCTTTAGGTGTAATACCTGTGTAAGAGTAATCAGTAGTTTGTATGAAACTTGTGGTGTTTTCTAATCCACTTGCATTCTGTGGGTATTATTCCAAAGACTGATTCCAAAATTGAAGATGAGGGTTTCTATTGAACAAGATCTTTGTGAGGTAGTTAGTTGTTCATTTGGGTAACTAAATGAAAGAAAATGTCAGCACATGAATAAAGCCTTGACTTTTAGTCAACGTAGTTTCATCTGTGACTTGGTGCAGAAGATGGAAGAACAGGCAACTTCCAAATTCTGTGACAATCTTCCCACATGTACCTATTTTTTATTCTGCCTTAGATTATTTGTCAGATGAATCTTCTCATACATTCCAAAGGTAACACTTCAGGCTCACGTACGTGTTGTCTGCTGGTGTCTTGAGGTAACCTTTCAGAGCCTCACCCCAGGAGTCAGAGGCATGTTTAAGACAGGGCTTTGACTTAAAGAAACATACAGGTGCTAAAGCAAAATGAAGTTTGAATCATTAGAACACAGTCTCCCTGACCTAAAGTTCAGATGATCAGAGCTGTAATGGCATATGAAGTTGCTTATCATGAACTTTTCAGAATCCCACTCTTAACCTTATTACAATTCAAATTAAAATGTTATTTAAAACCACCAGACCTCTTTGCAGGCAGACACCAGTCACTTTACTGTCCTTTTCCCTGTATAACTGTTGAATCATGCATCAGTGCAAAGTGAGTATAAAACACTACCAAAGAAGAAAGACTATTTGAGTATTTAAAATTAACTTTGTTTTGATATAAAAGACCGGTGACAGAAATCAACTGTAGGGTGGCTGCATCCTGGTCTGTAACATTAACAGAGGGTTGTTAATTCATCTAGAAATCTACTTTGCTGGATTTGCTACTTCCCCGTGCACACCTGTGTGATTTGTCTCCCCATTCCAGTTCTTCTGCTCATTAACAATGAGCTGTGCTGATTTGAAAGCTAAGATTGTGATCTGAACCATGAGATACAGCAGGTTGAATGTTTTTACGTATACATCTTTTCAGCAGGAATTTGATTCCTGTACTCCCACTCTTCTTTGAGATAAAGCCCTCTAGCCTCTTCACGAGTCTGGGGAAAAACAAAAATGTCAGCAGCTGTACAACAAATTATAAATTTCACTTGCATTTAAAATTTAATTTAAAATAATCTAACCTTGTCTTATTTTAAATGCCAGCAAGTTTGATATTTCTTTTTACATGAACTTGGATTTACTTCCTACAATGATAGATGGTTATAAATATTCCTTACTCCATCGGTTGTTAATCATTTTATGTTTTATCTCTGTGCTTTGGGTAAACAGAATCCTATAAAACAGTAACTGAAGAGTAACTTTCTTATCCTCTTGCTTTCTTGCTACTGCAAGTATTTCATTCCTGGGGTTTTTTTGCATATCTTTTGCTACTTATCTCTAAATTTTGTCTTTTCCCTTCCCTCTTCTCTTCATTTGCTGCTTTTACCTCTCAATTTCTCTTTAATTTTACAGTCCTCTACTTAAAACACCCGCTAATACTTGGAGGAAAATGAAGCCATGTCCTTCCATCTTCCCCTCCCCTTTTGCTGCCCCAAGCGTGGGGATTTCCCCTCTCCAGAGGCAAAGCTCATTACAACCCCAGCCAAGGGCAGCAAGTAGCAGTTACAGGAAATTCAAAACTCTTCTCAGCCTTTACGGCTCTAGCTCTGGGAAGAGTAAGCTCAGCAATACATTGTTTTGCTCAGTGCAATTAGAACAATCTGCTACTCTCGGTAAATCTCCTTTGCACTGGGTAAGAGGCTGGAGGATGGCACAGAGAAGCTGGGAATGGAGCCGGCCATGACAAATTATCGGGTTAGTTTTCCACTCTCAACAGCCTTCTTCCTTTGTGCAAGTGTGTGCTTTACCTATGACTACAGCTGTCATACAGCTGGATAAATGTGTAAATAGTAATTGACTTATCTTGACCCATTGTTCCATTTCAGAAACAGGTTATTTAACAAATGAATGTCAAATGCTTTCCCCTAATTTATGAATTGTACTGCTACTGCATGGGAAGTGCTGTGACTTTGAAGTTAGAGTTTAATAACGAAGGCATTGTGTTTGTTACCATCCATTATGGCAATGATTAATCCTGGCTGAATACTACACTGCTGCACAGGAACCTTAGATCATGCAGCTGGATTTTTTTTCTTTTGGAAATAATATTAACGGTGTGTTGTACAATGTCCAGCCCTGCTGGACATCATGAGGACAGAGAGAATACTCTATACAATTGCCATTCCTATTTTAGCTTGAATGTTTCCCCTAATATTGTGATGCCTTTAGACTTTCATTTGCACAGAAACAATTGTTGGTGTAAGTGATTTATTCGGCACTTATCACTTCACATTACAATCATGTTATCTGAAGACAGGATTACTTAATGCACTATCAGATATGAATATGGATTGTTTTGCTGCAAAGTGGTGGATCAAGTGTGTGTATGCTTTCTTCCATCAGATAAGGGAAATGCAAAAACAAATGTAGAAGGGCAAAGGTATCAGATGCATAGCTTTTATTTTGCTAAGGAGTTCAGAAAAAAACCGAAAAATTATTACTGTGATTAGCCTCCTTACTTTGATATATTTCCATTGCAGTCAGCAGCCAATTTTATCATCTGAGTGCTGCAACCAGTATGTGTATACTTTTCTAAGTAACATATTTTTAAAGCCTGGTGTTAATCTTTCCTTTCTTGAGGACCTCAACCAATGTTCCAAAGGAACAAGAGGTTCAGATCTGTTTTCATAGGATGAAGTCTTACATCAAAAGATGCTTCTGTTTCCCAGCCTGTGGTGGCCTCTTACTCAGCTGGGCTCATATGTCACTGGAAGCTCTAATCAATATTTTGCTGCCATTGATGTCACATTAACTGTATGACAGTACTGCTTTAAGCTTTCTAGGCTTCTACTTTTTTTTTTCTTTTGAGTACAGATGCAGATTACACATCTTTCCCTTCTCTCTGCTAGCCACCATTTGTGCAGGACAGCATGCTGCAGAGAAGAGGGATACACACTGGTATGGGCACTAGGCATGGGCTAACAGCTTCTCTCACAGCAAAGAAATTTTTAACCTGTCAGTATATATCGAAACTCAGAAATGAATTCCTTTAGTCTTCCAATTCTGATGACTTTGAGTCCTTTTTTACTGAAGGTCACTCTTTCTTTCTGGCGTGTGCTGGCTATGTCATTTTATGGGCATCTGGTAATGAGGAATCTTTCATAACTGCGAGTTGTCTGCAGTGCAGTTCCTCTGCATGACCAAGTGATGTTGTTTATTCCTGTTCCAGTAATCTTTAGACCATCGTGTTTAAAGGAGGTTTTACCCAAAGGGGAATTACAGTCTCATATTATAAAGCTCATTTAGGTCCTTATCAAAGGGACATTATTATTCAGAGGCTCTAAAGGAATGACAGATGTGACAGTATTGCTGTCCTCACTTGTACAAAGTAATTTTCATGTATTTGCCCCCTGACCTTTGTCTTTATCGTTGATGCTGGATTTATCTTTGCCAGCTACCCTGTCTGGAGTTCTCAGCTTCTTTTAAATTTTGCTAGACACTTTGTCCATTCCTTAACCAAGTCTGAAAGGTCAGGGACTATGAACACATTTAAGATAATATTCTCCATATATTATAGGTCAGAATCTTTCCTCTGTTGTTAGTACAGGGTTTAGTGAGACAGAATCAGATACTGTCTTAGCACAGATAATCCTACATAGTCAAACAGGAAACAAACCTCTATGAACTGTAACAGGCTTGAAATTAAGATTCAAATATTATGGGTTTATTTTCTTTTTGTTGTTCAAGAGTTAGATGTTCACAGTTGCAATTTTTTTTCACAACCATGAAAGCAAAAAAAAAGTTAAAATTTCTAGATTGCACAGCTGATGTTTAGAAATCTAGACTCTAAGAAATAAAACCATCTACTTGGTGAACTCACAATAATGTTACATGGGATAGGAACCAGATTCTGTCCTGCTCTGCTGTGGTTTTTGTTCTTTTGTTTTACAAAATTAACAACATAAATAGGCAGGTCTGTTTCATTCTTGAGTAAGTTTTTACATCCTCCCTGTGCTTACCTCTCCTTTAGGTCAACCTCTCACAACAGTATTCTGATTTTTTATTTTTCTTACTCACAAATTAAGAACAATACTTTTTTATTATGTTTTTATATTCAGTTCAGAAATACAAATATAATTATGAATGATACGAAGAGGAATTATGTTTACAATACTCTCAAAACACAGCACTATTCTTATGATTTATGAAGCATATTTATGCAAAAGCTAAATATTTAAAATAATTTAGACATATTTTTTCTGTTTATCTAGAAAGAATTAATCCATAACTAAGTGGGATACTTGACTTAAATATGTCACCTTTAAAAATCAATTTAAAGTCAGTTACTACTGTTTGGGTTTTTGGGTTGGTTTGGGTTTAGGTTTTTTTTTGATTGATTGGTTTGGTTTTAGCACTGTTGATTACTATTCAAAGTAATGACACAAGAAGTATGCCTATTTTAAGCTGCTCAGTTTTATGCACAACACTACATATGATACTATCTTCTGTTTATTTCGTTGTGGAAAATAGCAACAAACCACTGAAAGAGAAGCTGCTTTTGTCCAATAATTTTAACTACATGGTAGGTTTCTTGCACATTTTTCCTGTAAACACTAATAATAATGAAGGTCTGCAAATGGTAGTTCAGTAAATGGTGCCATCTTTGAGAACTTTATTGCCATAAAATGGTCCCCTGGTGTGCAAGCGTTGCAGTTTCAGATTATAGACAATCAAACCAAGGATATGAGAGGCTAAATATTCTCAGTGTGATCATTGGTCATGGGATGGGAGAAGATTTCTGTATTCGTTAGTCTGCACACAATTTGTAGGGAATAGGTGAATTAACATTCATTAACAAGTAACTTATAAATAAATTGCATATAAATATGATACTTGTTGAAGACATTGAGTGTACATATAGATATTTGGGTCTCAACTTACAAATTTTGTGTATATATACTTTATTTATAAAAGAATACACTAATCATGATAGAATACAAGATACTGTTTATCTGAACCAAGGAACTACCCCAAAAAACATCAGGTTTACCAGTGTTTTCCAAGATAACTTTATATTTGAGTAACTTTGCCTTAGTGAGATGTAATTAACTTCATTTCTCTGACAATTTTGAATATTTAGATATATTCATCACATACATCTAGCCTTCATCAGTATTGTAATGAACGAGGTACATGGTATCATAAATTCAATAGTAATCATATTGAAAATTAGTTTATTTTGAAAATTGTTTTTTCCATAGATTAATTTGGCTTAAGATTTTCTTATGAGCGAGGAAGATTCTACAGGTTAAAGCTAAATATGGAACAGAATTATATAGACCAATGAAGGAACAGTATCTCTCATGTCACTGCAATGAAAACAAAAATAAATTCTACTTGCACCTCCCAACTGGCTGTAATTACAGCATTGGCTGCAATTCATTTGAAGAAACTTGTTTTTCAAGTGATTTACCAATAGAAATCATGACAAAAATATTTATGAAACTACTTACACAGCTTAAAAATATGCCTCCTCTGACAGGGAGAGAGAAAAATTATTACAGAGAAGTTCACGTGATGATTTTTAGGGTCTTCCTTTTCAGCATCATTGTTCAGGAATAAAAAAAAAAAAAATTAAAAAAAGGAGTATTTGTTGCCTTGTATATCTTGTTGATAGATTAGCTTAGTAAAATTTCATAATGAACATAGGGAAGTTCATCAGGGGAAGATGAAAACTCATACAACTGAGAGGAAATGACTGAAGAAATAGGACTGAGACCTTGAGGTGATAGTGGGAAAACAAATTAGATGTTAATCTGCACAATGCTATAGCTGCAAAAGTGGTCAGTACTACATAAGCAGCATACATGGTCATCTCAGCTTTGGACAGGGGAAGAAGAGACCCTTTCAATAAAGCTCATGAAATAATAAACTCGAGATACCACATTGCTGATAAGTCTGATCAATTATAATCTGCTTTGAAAAAAGCAAGATAGATAAGGGAGCTAGAGTCAGATTTAAAGAACAGAAATGCTTGGGAAATAGCAGTTTCATTTGGCATTTTAAGGGATATATATTGTTCATCTACTCAACCACATTGCAACAAAACTGCAAGCTTTGTTATTACAGGATAGTAAGACCGCATTTTTAAAGCTTTACAGTGCTTACATACTTTAAGCAGACAGTGAGTTTCCTAGACATGTATAAGGTGAGGTGCATAATATATAGTGTTTCCATACAGTGCCCTCAAACAGAGTGCAGTTACATGCACAAGTACCTTCACAGTTTTCCTTTCATGTTTTGAAATGGACAAAACATATATTTAATGTTGACTATCTGGGCCACTTTCTTCTGAACATAGCTAGGTAAGTAAAACCCAAAATGATTATACACACACTTATATATATTCTACATACCTATGTACAAATTAAACTAGTGATAACTCTACCTGTATGCAACATGTATCTTGTGCCCTTGCTGGAAATCAAATTCTTTGGAATGCCAGGGAACCATATTCCCCAAGGGAATGGAAACAAACAAGCTCTTAAACTTGAACCCATAAAAATCCAAAAATTTACAAAAAGTACGTTACCAGGAGTATTTTGAATCTCCTAATAAAGAACTTAAAAGATAAGGGCAACAAAAGTAGTTGTTACCTATAAGAGACAAAATATTTCTATAAACTTTTATCAGCAATCTCTTGAAAGTAACATTGATTTTTCTATGCTATTAACAAGAAGATTTAATCTCTTGGCACCATCTCTAGTACCTTGCTAGGTATTTCATCGTGTATTCAATAGAAATAAAACTGGATCTATTTGACTCTCAATTTGTCATATCCCATGTTTGACACACAGTTTTCGAATTGCCTAATGTTCTGTTATTATGTTCATTGTAATCTAGCGATAGTAAAGAGAAAGTATATTTACAGGGGATTCAGCTTCAGTTGGAGTACCATAAGCTGTTAGGTAAATGAAGACAACAGAGAAGTTCTGGAAAGATTAGAAATATCTCCATCAGTTCAAGTTCTGTTCAGCATGTAAAAATGCAGACTATAAAACTGAGAGAAATGATGACGAATATGACCATGCCCATTTAGCAACCATCCAAAAAAGTTCCTACTCAGTGATTTCAGGACTGATTGAAAAACGTGTGTATACTTCAGCAGAAATGAAGGTAGTGTTAGCATTGTTTGGATAATTGGTTATGTCAGATATGAGGGGACCATATATAAGATGTTGTAAAAGTGAACTAGACCTTAACATTTGAAAGAACATTAATGTAAACACGAGGTATTTCTCCCATTGTATATGGCTGTAGCAAGAGAGAGGAAGAAAAAATGATATAAACTTTAAAAATACCTACAGAAGAAAACAGGCTTGCTGTGTTTTTCTATTTGAAAATTGAAGAGATTGCAGCATTTTCTCAATCAATGCTTCTGAAAAGTAAAAAAAAAAAAAAAAAAAAAAGTAAAAAAAAAAGCTTAAGAAAAAGAAAGAATGAAGAGCCCCATTATACTATGTAAAAATATATTCTTGTATAAAAACTTGTCATACAAGAAGGAAACGGGTGCAGGTTTCCCTCCTCTGTTTGCTGAAGTGATGTGTAAAGCTGTTAGATTAAACAGTAAGCAGAACATTTTACAGAACTCATTTCAGACATAGCTGTTGCTTGCTAAAATAGTTATTCAAAACAAGCTTATGTTTTACGTAACAGGCCTGTAATGCACAGAGGCACTGCTCGTTTGGCTTTATCAGAAAGGGACCAAGAGAGGGAACAAGCTTTGTGTTCATACCGTTCTAATATGAACGTGCTTTGGCTAGAATTTGAATTTACTTTTTTTTTTTTTTAAAGTGGATTCTGACAGTATAGAAGAAAACATGGTAGCAAACACTGGAAATAAAGGTCCAAATAGTATCTTATAGTTTTATATTGTGTCTTTCAAATTTAAATGTGTTGAATAGGTTGCAAAATTAACACTTCCATTCTGACCTTTCGTCTTTCACCTAGTGTTTTTCTATCTCTCTGGCATGTTCCATTGATATTTTTTTGAAATATTAATCCTGGTCAAAATGAATGAGACATTTAATCTTTCAGTACTCCTCCCCCTTCTTCCTCACCACTTTCAAAAAGATAATTCTTGTTCAGATCTGCAAGCTATTCTGGACTTTTTACCTATTATGTCAAAATCTCACAGTATCTCCCTCAACAAAATGTCTGATATCAGACTTACTTGCTTCATCCTCATTGTCAACTTCTTTACTGATACAGCATTCTTTGCTTTGGCTTCTCTTCAATCCCTAATAAATACAACAAATTATTTGTCTGACCCGGCAATTTGTTAATGCTATCTCAATTCTGCAGATCTTAAGCTGTATGATAGCAAACTCAGCCTTCCCAACTCTGTGTTGCCATCCGGCTCATTTATTTTTCTTTGAACCTATCCTGTCTTCCCTCCTTGGCACTTTCTTTTTGCTAGATTTTTTGTTGTTGTTGTTCCTGAAACTTTGTCTATTATCTTTTCTTTTTGAGCCCTTCAGTACAAAGGACCACTTCTTTTTGAATCTTTGGAAAATGTTGGTCATAGCACACAGATTTAACCTAGACAAATAGCCTAGTTTCAACAACTCTTTCTGGTGCCTTTGCCAGTTTAAGATACAAAAGCAAAGAAGGATGTTGTCTGCTTATAGAAAGGTTCTATATTCAGTAACTGGAAGTGGTTTAGGATAGCAAAACTTTTCATATCTCATTCCCATGTCAATGCAGTTGAATTATATTTTTTTCAGTATAGCCATTAGGCCCCTGAAAAAAGCAAATAGATCAACCCAAACTGATTATTTGCACGCTTATCAAAATGAAAGACTTAAAATTGCTGCAGATTAAAATCAGATTAATTTCAGAATTTTTCAATGAAATTAATGGAAACAGACTGCATTTAAGTATCATTCAGAAAAACTGCTTTTATCTAACAGTTTGAGGGATCACAAAATAAAAAGCCTCAAAACCAACAGCCTTCTATCTGATTCCAGGTTGCTCTAATATTTTTAAAAAACCCAACAAACCTATGTTTCAGTTACTGAGTTAGTTTCAAATACCCTTTATTTTCTTCTAATTTTCAAATACTATATTCATTTCGAGTACTTTTTGAGAGAGATGAGGATAAGATGGGTTGGTCTGAAACAGGTAAGGTTTGGGTAATAGCTGTGAAGGAAGCAGAGCCAATTTGAATGTGATCAACAATCCTATTTCACCCCAGTTTCTTCGAGTTTTTGGATCACATTCATACATACTCCCTGTCATCCTCCACATCAAGCTCAAGGGGCCTTAAACAATATTTTAGGTAACGTACTAGTCATTTCATTTTTTTTTTAGAAGAAACCAATTATGCTAGAAATTAATAATTAAAAATTAAAAATAGAATAAAGAAGAAAACATGAATATTATATCCTACGGCTACATTTTTCAGCATGGTGTGCAGGGAATTAGGAGCAAAAATCCCATTTATGTTAATGGATCTTGCGTGTCTAATTCCTCATACACTACAGTGCAAATTTACCCCCTGGTGTCTTTGATGGTACAGAGGACCAGCACAGAGGGGGAGAAGAGTGAGTGATTTATTTGATGATCTGTCAATCATAATGGCAACCAGAGAAAATTGCAAAGCTGATTTTAACCTCTGTAGAAACAGCTAGTTAGACCATATGCTTTTTCTCTCTTGCCAGATGTCATCATTCATCAATTTCTCATTAAGAAAATGGCACTTAAAAAAATAGTAAAGGTTTCACTCTTTTTTTTTTTTTTTTTTAAAGAGTCCAGAAAAACTCTAAAAATCTGGATGAATTAGCCCTTTTCATAAAGACAACTACTCTATGCTCTTCAAGTTTTGCAACACAAATTTCAGACTAGAGTTCTTAAACCTATCACTTTCTAGGGGTTTTTTTACATATTTACAAAATTTTTTAAATAGGAGACCATAAAAAAATAAAACCTCTATTTATTGTGATGATCCTTAATCATGCAGAGTAATCTAGATATTCACTGTACCATCTCAAGTTTTTATTTTGTCTATTAGAGCTGGAGGCCACATATATCTACTTAAGCTCATTCAACCTATATGGATAATAGGGGTCTTCTGGCTGCTCTTGCATGTTTGTTATTTAAAAACAAACCAACCAACCAACAAAAATCACTGTCAGGTAACAAAAATGTTAACATCAGAATAAGACATTATTTGTTCTTATTTTCTTGAAGGCTGTCAAGAGTCAGTGTACAAAGACAGCTCTTTAGCTAAGTTGTCGTTTCTGTTACTATACTGGTTAAATATAAATATAGTTAAAAAGCTCCCTTTTTTCCCCTCTTTTTTTCTAATACATGCTTAAAGCATCCTGGAGAACCATAGGACATCACTTTCCAAATGTGACATACCCTCTCTTCTTGTATAAATAACATCAACATGTTGTGAGTGTTTGGTAGGCTGCCGTTAAACAGCTGTTTTGTTATTAATATTTTATTGCCCTACGTTTTCCAAGATATTTTGACACTTGCTATTATTTCAAATGCAGCTTTTCTTGGAGTTTTTAATGGTTTGTGTATATCTCTAGACAGTTTCAAGATCTTGAAGCTGTCACAACATGTTAAGTAGGCAAATCAGCTAACACAGTAGTTTCAAGAAAGATAATTTTCTTTGCATAACTTCAATCTGCATCATTTTGCATGACTTATTAACAGGAACTGACTCATTGACAAACAAGTCATATAGCTTATAGAATAGAGAATATTTCAGAGTAACTGTCTTCAAAAAGCTAGGCACTGATCAAAATTCTGAATTTCCTGTTGCTGATAGTTCAAAATTTGCAGAGGCTGCTTATGATTAAGATTTCATTGGAAAGCTTGCCACAGGTATATTGCAGTTTTGATATATATAAAATGTTTAGCTCTACAGCTGTCAGACCTTTATGCATTCAACCGCACTCAGTAGTTCAAATCTAAATATCTAAAGGTCATATATGGGACTGTAATTGTTTTAACATTTTAATTTTCTTTTTTGATTTACTCCTCCTAATCCTGGAATGAGTGGGACAGTGAAGGTCAGAGTAATAGTGAAAATGGAGAGTTCTGACTTTTTATTCATATAACCGGATACTGTGCATCTGGTCAAAAACATATGCTGTCATTACACTTCATTGCTGTTGACCTCTGTCCTTTCTCCTGATGACACCCTTCCGAGGATAAGAGATGATTCACAGCCTGCGATAGCTTAACGCTGAGTCTCTCTGCCAAGGGCTGCTGATTGTTCTAAATCACGTGTGGTGATCAGTTTTCTGATATGAACTACTATCGCAAAGCAGAACACCAAATTCTGTTTGTTTAGGAACTTGTGTTAGACAAAACAGCTGTCCTAGAGGTGAACGGATTAGTGTTTTATCTACTCATGCAGGCCTCAGTTTTACCTGTTTCTGAAATGAATTATAAAGCTAGTAAAGATTAAATAGTGTTTTCACTTCCTGTGTTTTATACCAAAACTAAAGTTTGAAAGAACTGTCGCTGTTCTTTTCTCTCTGGGTTGTTTGTCATGTGCTGTGATAGCGACTTCAGAAGAGAAACTGGCTCTTCTCTCCACTTCTTAGCAGATGGTGGCTGTTTTGAACATTTATATGAAGCTTTAGTAGCAACTATCCTAAGTCTGTGTTTGAGAGTTTTCATGAAAAACAAAGAAAAAGCTGCCTGCATGCTTTAAAAGCAATTAAGAAGCTAGAAGTCTATGCTAAATCTTTGTCCTCTTTCAGGTAAAACTGTATTAACTTCAAAGACAGTGTGCTTGAAGTAAAGTCTTTAGGATCAAACTTTTAGCAAATAAAGATTTTGATATTTAAATCTCTTTCTGTAACCGTTACTTTGCTTAGTAGGAAGGAGGCAGCTCTTCTCACAAAATAAGATTTATCAGGAGGACTTTGAAGTTGAACAAAAACGAATGAATACATTTGACTCTTTAAATATTTGAACATTTAACGTGACTTAAACTGTCTACGTGATGACACTTTGACTAAAGAGAGGTTATCTTTTTCATATGTATGCATTATAAGAACACACATAGAGTCCAATTTTTCATTGCTGTCTGGGTACAGTGTGCTGCCTCACTGACACAACAATAGGTCCTTTGGATGTTGAGCAATTGAAGGTCTTATTGCTTTATAAAACTTCTCTGCAAGCCCCAGAGCAGAAAACATTCTTCAAATAGAAGAAGAGTGATTAAAGTACTACACCATTTAATAATGCCCAATGCTAGAATGATCCCTTGCAGCTGTCAGTAGTTGCATGTCCAATGTACCAGTGGGGGCTGGACTAGTTTTTGGTCCTCCTCGGGATCATGCACAGTGCACAGTCCAGAGTTTCTTCTGTCACCCTCGATATCTGACTCAGAGCCCAGCAAAGCTGAGGACTCGGCTGTGTGCTCAGGAAGATGTGTGGAACAGAAGATCACTAAGGGAGTTGTTTGCAAATGACTTCCTGGGTTTCATCAGCTGAAAGTATTTAATGTCTTGTAGTTACTGAAAACGGGAATTATAAAACTAAGAAAATTATGGTGTGAAAGAGTAGCTCACAGAAGTTTGTGGGATATTTCCTTCCATCAAATCTTGCCTGTAGTTCATATACACTAGTATAGATAGGTTTAGTAATCTATCTTGTGGTAAGATTTTAAAAAGCATTAAGTACTTGTGGATACCGAAATTTATGTTAATTTTAGGAGTGGAGCCCTTCCTTACCACATTTCATCCCCGGGAATATGGCCTCTTGGGAGTAACACTGCTATTCAGTAATATTTATGCTTATTCATCACAAACATTCCCGAGTTTATCATCCTTTCTTTTACGTTTCTGTGATCAACAAATAATTCAGTGTAGTATTGTGCATAATAGTATTATTTTTTGTTCCTGATTTAAAGGGACTTCTCAAGCACAGAGTCCTATGTCTGTCGTCGTCCCTGTTACATATACTCGATACCTCTCATCAAATGGGAACATTCCTGAAGAGGCTTCTGTTGGATCCAGCTCAGGCAGTTGAATTCTAGGCCAGGTCCCTGTTTATAAGTGTGGATTAGAATAGGCAGCAAATGTCATCCTTAAAAATGCATGCTTAGCACTGGATTTCACAGATGAAAAGACTAACTTGCACACCAAGTAAAAAGTTTTTCTGTGACTGAAAATGCACGCCAACTAAGCACTCTTTGCTAGTCTTGTCTGTAGATGCACCATTACAAGGAAAAGCCATTTCAAATAAGCCAAGTAAACACTTAGCTGTATTTTACTCCCTGGGGAGTAGAGAGCAGTGGTAGTTACTGCTATAAACGTTGCAGGAATTTTGCTTCTTGGCTCACTCATCTCTTCATTTTCCTCCAGTTTCTTGAGAGGCCTGTCTGTATCCCAAATGGCTGCGGCAAATAATGCCAGTCAGCTGCTCTCAAAACACATTATGAAGGAGGAATTATTCAAAATTTCTTTGCGCGTAGCTAGACAGAGTACTGCATCTAGCCAAGAAAGTGTGCTTTGAATTGGATGATGGAAGTAAAATAAATCACAAAGTCCTGTGACTTATAATGAGCACCTGCCTCTTCTTACCAGGGTGCATACTGTCAGGGTTTTGTAGACCGAGAGGGCTTGTTCTTCTCTTCCCTGGTAGCAGGATGTGTTCCCTTCTCCACTGCCTGAGTAAGATCCATGACTGGATATGAAAAAAACAACATTGGATAGCCTAAGTGAGAAGTAGGCGAACAGCTTCTGTCTGTGCTTCTTATCTATATAATTCTAGGGGGATGTAGGAAGAAAGGCTGTCTATAGCATGACGAAGAACAGAATGGTGTGAGTAGAGGAGTGTGTATGTATGCAGAATGGCTAGGGCTGGACACTGGTCCTGATGGGTTCCATAAGGGGAGTCACAGCAGTCAGTGCCTATACATGATCAAGACCACAGTAGTTCTAGTCCAAGTCCAGCAAGTCATGCTATATGTTGATTCCTTAGGTTAAATTATGTTATGGGGTCTACATGGAGAATATATTTCTGTGCAATCTGAGTGAAGTTCTTTTATCTCAAAAGTACTGTTTATGGTGAAAATGTTGCTGCTAGTAATACGAGAGTTTTTTTGACATTTCTTTTACGTTTCAGTAGAATTCTCTCAGTCACATCTTGAATCTATTTTGTAAAATATTTGTCAAGAAATCATTTTTGTTAGCATAAAAGTCTGTTACTTTTAAACAATTTTGATAGTGGTTTAAACAGCAATAAAAGGTATTGTGAAAACCTTTTTCAGAACTAGAAATTGGTCCAGATAAACTTATGAACTGGAAGAAAATATTAAAATATTTTACAGACCTCTTTTTCTGTTTCCTAACTAGTTACAAGAATTTCTTATTGGGGTTCTAGTTTGTCCCAGCTTTAAGTGTTCTGTCCAGCAGAGTGCTGAACTCCCTGTCTTTAATTGAAAAAAACAAACAAACAAACAAAAAAAAACCATCCAAAAACCCCAAAAAACATTTAAACAAGTTCTTAGCTGACTACATAATCTTGTTGATGTGAGCCTACAGATGTGCTTAAAGTTGAACACAAATATTTTAATGGATGAACACTGACATAATACGATAAAATAGAGGCTTAAGTATGTAAGATGGAAAAAAATATGAGGGAAAATGTCATTCCACAAAATTTAAAAATGTAAATTGTTTTTAAGCATCTTAAATGCATTTCCCTAGAAATGGCTACCTTTCCCAGGTGAGTTTGATATTTCAAAAAAAGATGACGGCAGCCAAGTGCTCACTTATTTCTGTTGTTCCTTGGATTCTCTCATGAACATATCATGTAGCAAAACACTTAGGTACATATCTTTTACATATAAATGTGAACCCAGTAATCAAAAGAGAAGTTCATGACAGTGAACACAGAAAAGTTTAAACATACAAAGTTGCTCTTGATATTCAGCATGTCCTTAGGAACCTGACTAATGGCAAGCTCAGTTACAAGATTGTTAGCGGTGGCATTAGGTCAGTCCTCTTGTCCAGGTGTAGCTGCAGCAGGAATGACATCATGCTAACCTGTAAACTGTATGATGACTGGTAGGCTGATTTTATCTATTGCCTCATTAAGGCTTTTAATTCTGCATCATTATATTCTGTAGTGTGACTGTTACTGTGCTGCTTTCCTAGGATACCTACAGTTTGTCTGCCTTGAAATAACTGTCTGGCTTTTGTTTCCTGCCCCTACATTTTTATGGTATGTATTACAGACAAGTCAGATGCCTGTTGCCTTTTTGATCCTTAAGCGTTTTTTGAATCAAGTCATTGGTAATTGAAGTAGGGAAGAAGAGAGGAAAGGAGAAGAAACACAGTTTACTTAAAACTAATGTGACAGGCTCATATAAGCATTTATTAGGCTTTTAATAATCAATGTATGGAAATAGCATGTTGCTCAGTGGAGTAATTGTATAGTGTATTAGTGTCGCTGTTCCTAAGGAGTTCAGCCCAACATTGATGCTCAGGCCAATGCTTCATTTTGGTGTTGAGAGGTAACCATCTGAATTTTGATTTAGTTTTCTTTTGTTCTCAGAAGAGGGAAAACCACTCGAGTTTCCAATGGCCATTGAGAAAACTTAGAAAACCAGTTCAAGTTATGTAGCTTGCTGCTTGAATTCAAGAACAGAGAGGACTTCAGTTAATCAAGTTTGTTCTCTGTTAGATGGCTATATGAATAGAACATTCATCTGAATTTGTTTTTGTGACATTTATAAATAAATTGGCACATTAAAACAATTTCCAAAAATTGGAAAGGGAAAAAAAAAAGTAACAGCAGCAGTATTCTCTTTGCCTGGAGTCAGATTTGCAGAGCAGATAAGCATCTCATAGATATATATACAACAGTCGATTTTAAGTACTGTTGTGTCATTTTGATGTCCCATTCATTTCACTTACTTGCTGTGCCACACACCTAGAAATATCTAATCTTTACACAGAGATTAAAGTAGAATCAGTACAAAGCATATAGAAGAACAATTTTAATCTTTTATCCCAACTCTTTTTTTATTCTATGCTAATGTCAGTGAATAATTTCTGAAATTATATTCTTGAAAGCAAGAAATATTTTTCCTCTCCTATTATTTTCTGAAGTTCATTGTTCTTGGGAGATGGAAGTTTCAGAATGCTATAAAGGAAAATACCACACTACAAGTTGCAGATAGGAGTAATAAACTTGTTTTGGTTTTTTTTTCTTTTTTCTTTTAGCTAGAGATACTGGGACCTGGAGCACAAAGATTATTTGATTTTCCATCACCAGTAACTTTATAGCAACGTTGAACAAATGTGTACGTTCTTGTTATCTGTTAAGTCTGTTTTCTGACATGAATTATTTTTGACTGGAGTTTTGACTTTTAACAAGTCATTGGAGGTGAGAAACCCCGATGCCAGGGGTGATGAAGAATTCTATTCTAATAAGTAATAGAGAAATTTTTGTGGCTTGTTTATGGGGTAGCAGATGCTCATTCACTCTGGACATTGTATCCCAAACTGAGGGTCATGATCACGAGAAGAGTTCCAAGGGTTTTTGAAGTGTTAGCCGCGGTCAAGAGCAATTCATTTCCTCCTGTGTCAGCAGTGGTTTAATTCCTTTAAGGAGGAGAGAGAAAAGCCACTGGAAATGTTTGCTGTTTTTAATTGCTCTCTGCAGTTGAATTTCTTCTAGATGGAAAAGTAAGTGTAAATACTAGTTGACTGACTTAGAGCCATGTTTTGTTGCCTAGCATTTGAGGAATTGGTTTCACCTAAAGACAGATGAACCAAAATGAGTAATGCTACTAAAAAGAAATGCTGGATACACAAGTTGTTTTAACAGGATCTATCACTGGTCCGTGATTTTGGACACTCTGAACGCACATCAGTATTATACTATCATAGTTTTAGTACCACTAGCTACTTCACTCTTTTATGCGTTGGGGATTGATGCACTATGGCTTTGAATCTGTCCCTGGTGCTCTCTGCCAGTCCACTTCCAGAGTTGTCACGTGCTGTGAGAGCCTTGAGGCATGGCTCCCTTGTGAGCCGGTGAAGACTGTTTCAAGTGTCTCAGAACACTGGTGCACACCAGCTTAGATAAAGCCAAGTGACTCTTAGGGTGACCAGGCCTGGAACAGTCCTGCCTTACTTTTTTTTTTTTTTTTTTTTTTTTTTTCTTTTAGCTTTTTTTTCTTTTCTG
>VXBL01008568.1:3493587-3543673 GCA_013400195.1 Aramus guarauna
TTTTTTTGCCTTTAAGCTGTGTTACCTTTTCTGTACATTGAAAATCTAGTGACTGGCTGTGGAGAGAGTGTAGGGTATGGATATAACCAAAAAATTACTGGTGAGGGAGGCTGGGTGATGGGGAGGATGAACTAGATCACTATATGTTTGTAAAAGCACAGTACCAGCCCAGGGGAAGGACACAAAAAGTCAGGGCAGGGTTGTCCAGTGGAATCCTCGCTTAAATTGACCAAAACCACTGTGCAATCTCAGGCTCAGCATGTCAGTCCTCATATGCATCAGCTCAATTTTTTTCTTGGAGACTCAAGGGTAGTGCAAGGACAGAACTGAGGTTTGCCCCTTAAGGAGATGAATATCATTTCACACTATACAATGTTTAATTGCCACCTACAGAATAACATTTTTCAGTAAAGAACACAGAAATGCACTCCAGTCTTGTACATAGTCAGTGCATTGCTTAAAGAAGCAAAGCTGTTACGGACAGAGAATGTGAATCCTTTGAGAAAATGAATCTCAAGCTACAATGTAAGCTACAAGAATAAACCAACAAAGCTGATTTAGATGAATGGTAGAAATAAATAAATAAATCTTCATTTCTAATTTGCATGAGGGATTAATAAAAAAACCCAAACAAACAACTTTAAAAAGATGAGGCATAGATGCAATTTTATATCTTGGGATTATAAGATAGAATACACAATGGAAATTCATCTAAAATTTTGCTTACATAAGGTGATTCAGTACTGTGTAATCCTTTCCAACCCACATAATTGTAACTTTGGAAATATAATACTCACACAGCTAAGATATTCAAGTTAGTAGTCAGAGCTTTCATATATGTTCCAGTAGTGCATTTGATTGAGAGTAGAGTTGGGGGGGGGGGGTTGGTTTGTTGGTTGGTTGCAGGACCTTTGGGATGTGCGATACAAATGAAGGGTTGAGATTTAAACGGACCTACACTGAAACAGAATATATTGTTCTTTTCAAGTCTCCGTTTGGATTGATCTTTGAAGGACAATATGAAAAATCTTATTTTAAAATGCTTTATTTTCATCTTAAATTAACTTATTTTTCTATAACTCATCTTGATTATTGAATGAACCCCTGGGTAAAATGCAGATTCTGTTCTAATGTTATTTTGCATAATACATTTGCACATTGTGAGTAATGGTACCCAGAAGGAAAAGAAGCAGTGTTTAATTACATAATTCTACAATTCTTTCTGTTACCTTTCATATTTTGATTCTATTTATTTGCAACATGTTAACAACAAAGCCATGTTTTGAAATGTATTTGGGCTATTAGACACTTTTACCTTTCACAGATACAAATGTTGTTTGTGGTCTTTCAAAATTGCTATGCAATTTTTGTTTATTTCTGTTGCAGCCAGACAGCACAAATGACCACAAATATATATATATGTGATTCTTAAACAAGTGTATACATGCATATACATATTTGTTATGCATGAGATATCTGTGGCAGGTAAGATTTCTTGATATAGCTAGAGTAGATAGTTCTTTCGATTGCTTAATCAGATTTTGAATGAGCACCAGAGAGTGTGAAGCTGTATAAATGCTTCTCTTTAAAGCTTTCTATGCTGCAGAATAGCCAGTGCTGGTTATGTGCTTTTGCTGGAATATTTGACTGCCTGAGGTGCAGAACGTTGTCTCAGACCGTGTTGGAAGCTGAGGACGTCTGGCACCTCGCACGCTCCTTCTTTGGTAGCATAAATGCAAGGCTGATGTGACTGAGGTGACACTAGACTGCTGAGACCAGTGGGACTTCCGTGCAATATACACTGCATCTTAAAAAGCTGAGTCAGTAAAAAGGTAAGAATTTGCCTAGTGTGATTAGTGTTATTGATGCATGTGTGTGCCTAAATATAAAGGTGTTACTTACAAGCTTTGAAACCAAAAATATCTAAATTCTGTTCTGCTTCTTTGTAACTTTGGTGAGTGCTCCATATATGCTTTACGGTTGCATATAATTTTAGGCAAATTTTTTTTTTTACACACAATTTTTGAGCAATGCAAGCTCTGAAACGGTTGGCTGATGGAAGCCAGTATGTCTAGGGTTCTCACACGCACACACCTGCATGCATATAACATTAAAAAGAAAGTTACATAGCATATTGAGCCATATTTTAAGTTAGGAAGGATCGAAAGAGTTACTGTAGTCTGATTTATTGTAAAAGCTCTGAAAAGCGAGATTTATATTGTCTTGAGCTATTTCAATGGTGTTGCTGGCATGACACTATAATCCAAAGGACAGAATATCAATAAAGCTAGGATGTACAGGAATGTAAACAAGCTTTAGAAAAAACATCCAACAGTTTGTTAAATAGACCACAACAAAACAAGTCCATTATCATTGCAAAAATAGCTCTGAACTTAGTATGTCTAATTATCTGAATAGCTTGGAAAAACATAATTAATCCATCAGCAATATTTGGTGTTCTGATACTGGATGGTGAGTTTTATGTTTATTCATGTATCTATCAATATATTGGCATCTCCTAAAGATGAATAAACCTAAGACTTTTATTTTTTTTTTCTCCTTATGTGATTCTTAGTCTGGCTGAGTTTGGGAATGTAGTCTAAATCCCAATATCTTTTCTTTTAAATATAGAATGTTCTTTTTATTTAATATTGAAGAAAGAGATTTTTGCGTTAATCTGTACCATTGTTGCCATTTTGAGAAGCCTTCTCAGCGAATGTTTTGCTGCCTGTCCAAACATGTTAACTGACTTTTGTGTGTTGGATGTTTCAAAGTAAAATGCTTTATTTAAATTTCAACCATGCTAATGTAATGCGAGCCCATAGACGCTCGAGCGACTTGAACAGCACTCCACAGTACACTGTTGATTTCCGTGAGATCTGGATTGCATCGTAAGGAGTTGATTCAGCAAGCGGCCAAGAACAGGCTCACATAATCAGGAGTGCTCTTTTTCAAAATCAGGTGTGAACACAAACAGCATTGAATCTCAAGCTGACCAATCTGGCTCCAAGTTCTCTGTATCTATGAAGGCAGAGTAGGTGTGTGAGTTACGTTGCCTTACTGGGCATCTGCAGCAGGAGATCAGCCAGCGGGGATGAGGTCGCAGCTCTCCTCCGGGCAGGACAGCCCTGCTGCTGCTCGGCGCTGCCTGGCTGAAGCCCAGCGGAGGAAGGGTCGAGCACAGAAAGCCGGTTGTCTTCTCATCCAAAACTTCTGCTTTGTTCTTTTAGAAAGTGTTGGCATATGACAGGGTAAAGAAATGGGAAGCTATGGTACCTTTTCTGAGAGTATATATACATATTATGCCTCTTTATAAGTCCTTTTAAATCTAGTTTGTATTCCAGTTGGTACATTTTTTACCATTTGCTCTTTCTATTTGCTATCTTTTCATACTGATAGTATTGAAATACACTGATCTCTTGAAACGCAAACAAATGTCTTTGGAGTTTGCGAATCAAATAATATTTGGGAAGAAATCAATATTTATGTTTCTCCAAGTTACAAAAAATGTCAGTCAAACCCATGCTTCTCAAACATGTTGAAAAGTAGTTTGGGGTGCTTTCTTCTACTTTCATTTTATGCTATACCCCTTACCTTGCCTCTACCATACATACCTTGTTGGATCTCGTTGTTCTAATGACAGTAAATAAGCAGAAGTATTACAGAATATAAGTTTATTGTGTAAAGAGATTATCATTCACTTCACGTTTGGTATTGATTACTTCAGTTAGACTTACCACCTACATATACTTCCATCTTCTAATACAATTGGCTCAGTTCTGTTTTCCCCGAGGTGTGCAAATTTCACAGCCCTCAGCACTGTATGGCGTGTAATGGCTAGGCAGCTCAGAAGAGTAGCAGCTCAACAAGATTCAGCCTCTCCAAAATCAGCCAGCCATGGAGCTGCGTGTGGTGATGACACTTCATCTTAAAAAAGTGTTTTCCTAGTGGCTTACAACTCTCGGATCTGTAGGAGCCTTATCTAATTGCTTTGCTCAGAGGATCTATGTGTGTATCTCTTTCACCCCGAATATCTTCACTAATGGCTAGTCCCTCTGCTTCTCAGTAGTAGGGGCAACTGCATGCTTTTGCCCTTTGCTGCCTGTATGATGATTTGTTTTCCTGTGAGCTTTCTGGCTTTTGCATATATGATATCTTTAAATCACAAAACTCTGAGAGAACTGTGAATTTGTTGAGGGCATCCAAAATTAAAACAGGCTTTTGTGATTTTATGATACCAGGGTCTCTCCCTCTCCTTTTCACTCCTTGCCCTTTTTTCATTTTTCCTTTCCCTGTTTTGTTTTTCTTTTCTTCTGTCTTTTCCTTTTCTGTTGTTGCCATTCCAGAAACCATATCTATCTTTGAATTTCTGTCACATCTGCCCTTTTTGGCATTGTCAATATGACAAGTCTGATCATAGAATAGGAATCTATACCATGAACAGATTGGAAAAAATAAGCAACCCTCTTTATAATGAAAAGAAGCTTGCCATTTTTTTTAACCTACAGCACTCTGCTAATAACTGACTTGAAGTTAGCCTGAATTTTGGAATAGGCAGCCGTGTATTTCACTGAATATATTCCTGAGAGGTTTGAGTCTGTTCACCATTGTTAATATCCTCAATGCATTATCTGACTCTTGTTTCAACCTGTGGGTGATGTCGTGGCCCCAAAGCAATTAATTCAGGCACACAGCATTTTGATTGTTGCTTTGAGAAATACATGTTTTCTGTTCATAGCCAGCTCTATCAAACTCCTTCCAAATGCTAAAATCTGTATTTCGTCCTGCGTGGACATCTCAATAACGAGTAAGATTTCTCTTGCTGCATTTCTGCTGTTGGTTTCCTGTAAGCCTAAGGAACTTACCAAGGTTTTGAATGTTTGTTTTTAGACTTTAGATTTGCCAGTTGTAGCTGCACGGTTTTGCAGGTGTGTACTGTAAGGGTTTTTTCCCTTCTTAGCTGTTGTTGAGACAGTGACACCCCATCCAAAAAGCACCAGAAGTACAAACTGCATGTACCAAATTGTTAAAGTGTGATGACAAACAGGAGATTTGTATGGCAAAAATCACGTGCCTCCATGCCTTCTTTAATGACATAATGGTTTTTTTGCTCCTGTCTTAAATTCAGGACAATTTTGAGTCAGCTAAATATGCTTGTAACTTTTCCATTTGTGAGCACACGGCTATGTGTCAGCTGCCCGGCTTTGCCAGCTCCCTCGTTTACAGTCTGCCTCTTGCCCACAGAAACAACAGGTGTAGTATGCACCATTCCCCACACGTTCATGATAATAAATTTTGAATAGCTTAGCCCTGAATGCCTTTTTATGATCCTTAGATTTCTGTTGCAACACGTTTAAACAGTATCTCATTAATTTCACGCTGTTGATCATCTGTTCAGCCTTTGATTTAATTTTGTGGAATTACCTCTTTCGTCTCAGGAAGCACATGGACAGAGTCAGCTTCAGGCTCCATCCATGCACGATGGGGTCCCCCTCTGACTCTCAGACCCTCTCACTAGGAATTAGTAACAATAACTGTGTAAAAAACTTAACAGATGTAAAATAGTGGCTTAAAGGTGCTTTTGTTGAAAATGTTAAAAGAACACAACTCTCTTCCTCTGAATGAATGTTGTACTACATAACCTGTGCTCAAATAGGTGACAAAGCTTTTTAAAGAGGCAGATTTATTAATTATGGAAACTGTACTGGTGTCTAAATGGTGGGAGGAGGATCTAAAGTATTGTGGGACTACTTTAAAATGGAAAAAAAAAACAACTTTGGCAAACTTCTGAAAGCTAACAGTGTGCACTTGAAAGAAAATTGTATGTGTGTTTCCCAGTAATATGGCCCCTGGCAGCAATTTAAGATTGTGGAAGTGAATCTTTTAATCTAGATGGTGGATGAATGATGAAAATTTGATTCAATTTAATTTCATTTCAAGAATGAGTCAGTGGGCCAACCCCAAAAGGTCCTCAGGAGTTATTATGAAATGTGATCAAAATAATTTGTTAATACATAATTTTTATCTGGCAGTTTAACTTGAGAAATAGATACGCTAAAATGTTAGCGTTTACAGACCCACAGATAATGTGCAAAAAGTCTACAGGAGTGTGCTCTCAGCTGGTGTTTGTGTTTATTTTCTCTTCAGTGAAGTTTCTTTACTGTCTGTTTGGCCGGTAGCAGAACATAAATTTCAAGTGAGAAAGCCGCAAAATAAGTTGTGGTTTTACCTGTTTGAAATAGACTTGGTGTTGTTTTAAGTTATTCTTGCCTTTTGTGTAGACGTGGTTCGGCAGGTCTTTTGTATCTCAGATGCTGTAAAGTTCATGGGAAACAAACATTCCAGGCTTTGGAGAGGTTTGTCCCCTGAATGACAAGGACAGGATGTCAGCTTGTAGTGAAAAGGAAAGCAATGGTTAAAGGAATATTTATACTTCCAGATGTTTTAAGGGAAAACTGAAATTCTGTAAGATCTTTTTAAAACAAAAGGTCCTAGAAGTAGATTTTTTGACTGGTAATTTGGTAAATGTATCGCTGATACCGATTTCCAAAGTGGCTTTCTATATTGTTTACATAAAAGAATGTTGTAAATTTAGTCTTCATACCATGACTGTTCTGTGATCAAGGAAAAATACTCAGTATAAAAGCTTTGAGAAAAGGTCTAGTCTTTTAGTAGTCTAAATCAGACTCCCATTAACACAGAGTTTAGCATAAAACTGAGAGACATTATTAATATTTTAATTAAATTTCCACTAAAAATAATATTCATAAGATAGCAAGTACAGGAAACACAAGCTTTTTCTTGACTTTCCAAACCAAAATAACAATGAATAAGCAATATAATAAGGCTTACTTTTAAAATTGTAACAAACAATTTTGAAACAATCTATTATTAGTATATAGTAGCTGTTATTTTATTAATATTTACAGTTACAAAATTTGTTTTAACATTATTTATATTGGTATTATATGCAAAGTGAAGTTATATTATCTTCCAGTATACCAATAGTTTCCTTCTATTTCAGTGTTTGTGCAAGATTCCATGAGAGCAATGTTTACATATTTCTTTTGCTGATATCAAACAAAATTAAATTCACTAAATGTCATGGAACAAAATTATAATGCTAACACATCCAAGCTGTGGATTGTAGAGCTCACTGTTTAGTGTACATTTGAAGTTAATTGTTCAAACCTGTTGCCTCCAGGACTGGAAAGGGATAGTCATCAGTAGGATTTTACATCTCTGGAGAATAGTGATAGCAGAGCTTTAGTCTTTTTTCTCAGTTTAAATAAAATGTATCAAAAAACCCCAAAGCAAAACGAGCTGAGTCCAAGAAAAATAAAGTGGAAAGAGTGAACCGTAGGTCCTTACACGCTAAATGATCTGGGGCATATTTCCCAAATAACTGACTGCATGTTAGTTTTATACAATAAGGGAAAGAATCAGTTATTTATAGTCTTCTCCTGTGTTGTCCTATTGGGTGTTCATGTAACCAGTTGCACGGATGAACTGAAGAGTGGTTGGGATTTTCTACTTCTTTCTCTTCACAGGAGAGCTTTAAAGTACAGCTGTAGATAGAAGACGATTGTAAATCCATACATTATTATTCCACATATCATGTATTCTCTTTTCTGCTCATGTTTGAATACAAATATTTTAGGATTGTACTATTTGGAAGAATGCATTGAAATCATTAGCAGCATGCCACCTGATTTTACATTTAATAGAGCTGCTCGTAAGACCCTTGATGCCATACTGTTGCACAAAGAGAAATCACGTGAGCATGGTGTTGGGATCTTTTTTTTCACGCAAGCATATTTTGCTATTCGGTATAGGTTTTCTATACCAAATAATTATATACAAGTTGCTCATTCGGTGTTATCCTGATTTTCAGAGCTGCTGAACACATTCACTTTGCAGTGAAACTGAGGAGAGTGCTCTGTTTTCATTATCTTCAAAAGTATGGCCGCATATGCACAGTGGAATGATACAGCTGGACAATAGTGCACTTTTATGCAGATTTTGCCTTTTGCTGTTCACAACTGGCTCTTGCTGCCTTATGTCAGTTGTTCTGCAGGAAGATTTGAGCAGTCATCTGTTTCATAATTGCCCTTCTTTCCTAAATCATTTGCATCCGGGTTGAAGAAATCCTCCTTCTCTCTAAATATTCTGCAGGACATGTGGTTTAAAATCAGATATTGTCATGTTAAAGTCTAAATTCCCACAACTGGATGAGAGCATCAATTCACTCTCCACTTTATGTCCAGTCACACAGCATTTACTTAGCAAAAAAACCCCAAAAGCCAAAGCCCCAATTTTTTTTAAAAATTGAGTATCCACCAGAAAACAAAGGAACTGTCTGCATTATCCCTAATTGCATACCATGTACTTTGAAAACCACCCACAAAAATATCACACTAGAATTACAAAGAAAATAGTCCTCATTATCTGTCTTACGGAATTAAAGAAATAGCAGTTTGCACAAAAATGTACAAATTTAAGTAGCATTTTGAACAGATCAAAAAGGGAAAAAGCCAACCAACAACTTCTGTATTGCAATATTCAGTAAATGAAGAAAATTGAAAAATACTTCTTTCCTTTTATGAACCTGTGTTTCATTTTCAAAAGTGACTTGTATAAAAAATATCTACAGTGTGTAAACGATTGGTTAGTGAAGGCTCAAAAGTGCTAATATACTAACGTCCTTTGAAACAAATGTAGGCTGGAACTTCTGAACATCACTGTCATTGCTTGTCTGCTGCTTCAGAACTGTCTTTAGAAAGACCTGGTCCATGGATATTTAGAAGACTACTGCTTAAATCATTCGGGAGGGAAGGAGAGGAAAACTTTGGCTTCTTGGTCAACTAAATGCTTTTGATTTCTTTCTCGATGTCAATAAGTACAGTCCTCAGATGTTTGTGATACGGTTTTCTTCTGAATTTTGTTGGTGTTTTGGGGGGTTTTTTTGCCTGGGTTTTTGTGGGGGTTTTTGATTGGTTTTGGGGAATTTTTTTGCGCTTGTTCTTAAAAATTAGCAGCTTGGGATCTCTCTGCTCGGAAACTGTGTTCAGGTTGCCCAGCAAACTTTGCCGTGTAAGCCTAGATGGGGTTAGGGAAGTTTGATAGCTGGGAGTGGAGCTGCTAATTGTTATGTTCCCAACTGTTAAAGAGTTCACAGCCACAGGGTGTGCGAGGAAGGTCCTGGTCAGTGCCTGGATTGTCGGGCACTTTGAGATGGGTGTCAGTGGGAATTTCTACACGAACCAGGAGATGAGGATGACAAAAAGGGCATATCTTGAACTTTTCTTCCTGTGAAATTTAATGTCTCAATTGAAGGGCGAATTTATAGTAACTCTGTCACATGCGAATGGACGAGGACGTGTGTGCAAGGATCAGCTCCCGGGTCCTCTCAGAGGGACAGTGTGTAGGTGCCTGCTGGGGCATCCGGCCTGGGCTGATGAACCCTGAGCTTTCGATCAAAGTGTCCTCTTCCTCTTTTTCTGCTTCTGGTTTACACTTAGAGACTTGATGTTTGCCTGCTCTGGGATTCACGTTTAGCCAGGAGAATTAATTAAATAAAACCCTAGAAAAAACTAAGACTGAAAATTTAATAATTTAAATTAGAAGGAATGTTTAATTAGGACATTTCTATTACTGTTTTTTTGGCAACTCTTCTATATTTCTGATGCCTAAAGTATACTTCAGAATAATCTCCCTTTAATCACAAATATCCCTAAGAAAAAAAGACATCCAAGTAGTACTGCAGCAGAATTTAAAAAACATTGTATTCTAAGGAAAATAAATTAATCCCCCCAAAATATTTGTCAGTAAAAAATAAAACAGCTTCATATACCTTCTTTATCAAACATAGGAACAGGGGAAATAAACATTATTTTTACTCTATTACTTCATGGACTTCTATTTAAAGACAATTTAATGGTTAAATTAATCTCATTTTCTCTGAAGCCTTCCCCCATTCCTGTTTTCAAGTATTTGTAATTTTCCTTACCATGATCTAATTCTCAAAAAGGGAATCTTTGTAAACTGTACTATATCCTTTTTTTGCACACAAAATATGCTTATGTTTGCTTGTTTGAAGATGTAGTTGCTGAATTTTGGCTCTTTATATTAAATATCATGAGGTTTTCAGATTTTAAAATAACAAGCTCATTCAAAATTTGAGGAAATACGCCTCCAATGTAATAAAGGATGGGCAAATAATGCAAGGGTAATTCAATATACATTTGTCTCTGACAGTGATGCTAAAGTCTTTCTCCAGTGAACATGGCTTCAAGCATGCACATCTGTGATTTTTAAGTTTTCATCTTACTTTTCCCTTTCAATTTTTATCCACTTTTTTCCTCCCCCTTCTTTCTTTCCATCAACAAGATAATATAGAAAAGTCACCTTTCCTGTGGGTTTTCCAGGATTATTTGGTTATAAGAAGTAAGATTGTAATTTCTATTGAGGCTTTTTAGAACTAATGAAAATTATCAACATGTCACACAGCTGCATTTCAGTTTTGTTTGTCAGAGCCCAGAACAGAATTGATTTTATAAATAGATCCTAAATGTGAGCACAGAATGTGCATACTGATGAGTTCATGATAAGACTTTGTTTAGAAATACTTTTACAATTTATCCATGAAGAGGAAAAAGAATTATATGTCAAATAGAACAATGTAAAGCAATTTTTTCCAAAGTCATTTATGCAACTCCATATCCTTCACAAAATATCCTACATAAGTGGGTTTTGCTTTATGCTCATTGCTGAGATAGAAGGTTTCATGTGTATTAGAACGAAATCACATGCTCTGGAAAATGGAACATCTTGTTTTACTGTAGCACACATTCAGTGAGTCTGACAAGGGTTTTTTAGATAAAATTAATTAAAATCAAATTGATCTGAGCTCGTTTTCCCTACTTAAAGTTTTTTACAATCACATTAGTGATAGCAAAGGAGAAAAAGGAAAGAGGAATAGCTCTAGTGGGAGGTCAGAGGTTTCCTACGTCCTCTCTGAGAACAGCTCTTTTCTGCCAGTGGCTTTCCTCAGCAAGGAGCTGGTGTAGCGGCTAGTTCTGATGTCTGAAGAGCAATCGCTCTTTGGTGATTCGGGGGGCTGCTCAGCTAGTCAGGTGGCTTATTAAATGTTATAGTTGCACACTTATCTAAGCTTTTTTGTTCTCCATTTGCAAACTAGTTTGAGCGCTGAGTCTTTTTCCCACTAAACTGAACTCAGCAGGTTCATAACTGACAAGCACTTCTCCTGGCCAACCACCAGCAGAGCTTGCATGTGCCTGAGTTCTGCAGAGCCCGAATACGGGGTGACAGTACAGCTCTTAACCTCGTGTGAAGACCCTGCTCTTTGCATTACAATATTGCTTCCTGGACAGCATCACTGTAAGCGGGAGTTATGTGAACCTGCAGCTGTAAGAAATTTGCTGCATGTGTATATACACAGCCTGAAGAAAAGAGTAAGAAGAAACTAAGGATGCTTCAGCAAACATTTTTTTGCTTAGATACCTGTAGGAAGGTAAAGAGATGTGTTTGTTACTGTGTCTATTGCAACCCAGCCAGTGTCCTAAGGTTGCTCTGGTGTACCTCCTTAGGAAACGTGTCCTTCGCTGTGCCACTCCCGTGCATAGGGAGAGGCATCCTAGCTCACAAGTTTGTCCTGGTATTTAACCCACATATACCTCATGGTTCCAGTCTTCACATACCCTCACTTTTTTTTTTTTTTATTTTTAACATCTTGAGCAGTTGTTCTCCTCCTGAGACTCTCATTGCATTTCTCAGAATTGCATTCCAGCACTTTTTTCTGAGATTGTGGAGCCTGAAACAGGCTACCTTTGGAGCCGTGTTGTACTCCACAGCGAAAAGGTCAGAACTTTCCAGTTTGGGGATTCTGCTTTGCTTTTACCAGAGGTGTGGATATTTGTAAACTAGTTTGTCAGCTGGATTTTTGCTTATGTTCTGAAGGAACTTTGTAAAGACAACAGCCCACGTCATTCTGGGGCTTTAACATATGCAAGACATTAGTTTACATCATGCACTGAAAAAAATTACTGTAAACACAGGGGCTGTGTGCGTGCTTGATGTGTTTTGAAGTTGTTCATAGACCTCGGAACGATGGTTTTGCTGGCACAGTATTATATTGATGAATGTGGCTGTAGTATTTGCATTTATTTCTGGTGTTATGTAGGCATTTTTGTGACATCTATTAGGTGGAAGTGCTTCTAGGTTTTGTGACTTGATTTCATAAAATCAATGCCCTCTGCAGTATTTTATATTAGATTTTGGCTGGCTGGTCCACCTCATGTAAGAATCAGATGGCTATATTCAGCTCACCTTGGATCTAACTCTGAAGATGTTGGACCAGATGACCTCCTTTGGTCTTTTCCAACCTAAATTATTCCAAGACTGGGTAATTTCTACTGCTTGTAGAATAATTTAATTTCTAATAAGCAACAGAGGAGAGTGAATACTGTTCTTCCAAAGCCTGGAAGAAGCTGGTTTCCAGAGCACTCTTCACAAGGTTAACACAGACTGTCATACCTTTTGGTATATCTTTCAGGGGTGTCTTGAGGATTATCTAAATTCACTGTCTGCAGTGACCTGGAAATATTTTATTTCTAATTTTATTATAATAATCAGATTATTTTAATCAATAAAATATGAAAGCTGGTTGGATCACAATCATTTGGTACCGGTTATCAAGGCCATTTGTAATGAATGAAAAGAAGCAAAAATGAGATATACAGCATAGTTTCCATCAAAGCTGAAATGTGCTTTGCTGTTTTGAATTATAGCTCAGGTGAATGCCTACTATGTGTCATCCAATTGCCAAGGTGTGGCCTTGCTGAATACATAAAATATGACTCTAGGGAAACTGTGCCCGTGATAACCTATATAATGGCATGGCGGCAAGCTGAAATCAGTGGTATCGTTCTGAAGAGCATGTACAGTCCACCTAATGCTGAGTGGCCTCTAAAGCTTGGATGACATTAAAACATTTTTCTCCAAATCAGTGATTGTAATAACCATTTTGGTTTGTGATGTTCAGAAAATAGTATTTGTGCCATAGAACAGTTGAGGATATCTTCGAAAAATCAACATCTGATCACTGATGGGAAAGCATACTTGTTTAGATTCCTCGATATTGATATTCGTATTGAATTCCTAGATATTGATATTCATATTGAACATAACCAGTACAGCTGATGTCGCTAGTTAGAAGGAGCAAAAAATTGAGATATGTAAATCCTTGGATCAGAGCTGAAATAATGTTTGTAGCATGCACAACTGTTGCAATAAAACTAAAATAATTTTGCTGAGGTTTTTTTGTTTTAAAAATTCATGCTGCTGCTTCTGTTTTCCCATTAGTTTTCATATTTTCCTAGGAAGTGCAGTCATTCATTCATTTTTCTTTAAGTTATAATTTGTCAACTGTATTTCTCTACCAGATTATTTTGTCGCTGTTGTGCTACATACCCCTCTTAAAGTGATTTACTTTTTTACTAAGCATTCAAAAATAAATTGCACGGCAGAAAAATTTTGATTCAGCCACTCTGCAGAAGTGAGCATTGTCCATGGCTTTGATTCTGACAGATTAATACTTTTGCCTTCATCTCTTTAAATACAGTGTTGACAGCACAGCTGATAGATTAGCCCTTTTCTTAATTCTGTTCCTAAAACCTCATTGCTAGCTATGAATTTATGTGTTGTACAAAATTAATATCTAGAACAAAGGCTGTCAGAGCATGAGTATTGGTCAAAGACTTATGCAGGTCCTTTTGCTTTAGTTTCTTTGAAAAGATAAAATGTAAAATACATCTTTTAATTTTGAAGGAAAATTATTTTAAAGTGTTTATCTGCATTCTCTTATTTTACTATCTCATTCTCAGTAGTTTAGGTCTGGGTGAGTAAGGGTAAATAGATGTACTGATGCAAATCCATGGTTTGATTTCAAGTTGGATTGGTCCTTGTAATTCTGTGCCACAAATTTAACAGAAGGTGCCTTATACAAATTACAGCTTGTTCGAAATGTAGCTGCCAGAATATTAATTTGAACAAAATATTCACAACCCACATTTTTTCCAACTTCTGGATCTTTTGCTGAGTTTTCCAATCTGTTGATTCTGTGCTTCTGTGTATTTCCTGATTAACTGGCAAGTTCTTGAAAAAAGCCGTCTTAGGGATTCCTTGTGTTGCTCTGAACCCAGGCCGATTTCTGGCTTTTTTTGTCATGCTCTTTTGAATGTCTGCTCGTTAGTCCAGCACATATAAATGAGTGGCAGGTATGACTGTGGTCATTTGTGAGTGATTTCATTTTGATACAGACTGAATCGATTCGTTCTGGCTGATATACAAGAGATCTTTCCAGTCTCACTTAACTAGACCCAATGGCCTGACTTAGATTTTCCATGGGATTGAAGCGCTTTTAAGTGGCAGATGATGGAAGCAGATGTGACTTTCATATCTGAGCTGAACAGCCCCCTTCTACCTTCTCAGAAGTACGTTCTCCTACAGAATGGCTCTGAGGATGGACCAGGAGCCGCATCCTGCCTTCCCGTCCGTGCAGGTTTTCAGGCGAGACTCCTAACTTGCAGAGGGCTCACACCAGGGCTGTTTGAGAGAAAGAATAAAGAAGATGTTAAAGCTAAAGAATAATGTCTAAGCATCTGTCGCAGGCTGGCAGAGAGACACCTCTGTCTTCCACAGCACAGTAACACAAGATATAACAGAGCTGTCCTGGCATCGCGTGGTCTGTGCAATGGGGTGTGATATATGGCTGCTACCTTCTGTCTGTGTCCGGTTTCTTGTGGCCTCTCACAAAATGGAGTTCTACAACAGTTACAAAGTTGAAGATTACCTTAACAGATATTAATACACTAGTTGGATTGTATTTGGATTGCTTCCTAAGGAGAAAACGTTATTTATATTATAACTGTCAGAGAATGGAAGAAGAATTGCATTAACAAACACATTACATCCATGTGTTTATAGATCCAGACTCCCTTAGGGAATGCTGCCAAACATGATATTCCTCACATTTGGTTTGTAAGTTGCGTCTTACAGTAGAAAAATATATGCTGTAAATGCATTATTATCCTCATAACCGAGGCCGTGATTAAATAGAAAATTTAAACATATCCTTAAATCTCACTGAGGCCAGGGGGCATAAAAATAAGCTGAAAATAAAAAATATGTTCAACATCTTTAATTACTTGGCTATATTCTATTGCTGGGCCCAGAATTTTAAGAAAAATATTTTTGAAATTATTCTGATGTGGTGCAGTGTATTTATAAAATAAACATCCTTTTTCTTCTTTTTTTTTTTCCTCATTTTTCTGAAGTATACTCATTTTACAGGTTTGATTTATGCTTCCATACTGCTAAGTCTTTTGACTGTGGCTTAATAGTGTCCTGTTTTTCAATTAGAATAGGAAATAAATCTATAGGACTGATACCTTTAGGCCAAAATCTGACATCTTCACATGTCAAAAGGTAACCGATGCTTCATAGTTTCATATTAAATTTATCTTATTCTCAGAATATTTCTCAGTGTGATCAAGGACAGCAAAATCTGATGTATACATTAGGAAAATGTGATGTACTTGCAGAGTTTCATTTATTGTACCTTAGAAGCATAAGCTAGTCCAAGTGGCCATCTCAAGCCCAGGCTTGTAGCTCTTAGTGCTGTGGAGGCCAGTGTTAAAGTCCCTGGGTTTAGTTTTACTTTTCTTACAGTTGGCCTTCTAAAAATGAATTTCTGTGAAGGATGTTGCCCTTAAAGACATTTGGGGAATGGCAGTGGCTGCTGAAGTTAAAGCTTCATGTTGACAGCATGGGACTTAGTCTTGTGAAATGTTGACGCAATTTTCCAGGGTGCTCTGAAATCCAATATACGACTGAAGGAAAGTTAAGGAAATATACATAAAGATATCTTATTATAACGTATAGTTCAGAAATGTTCCTGACATAATTGATCTTTCCACATTGTTTAAATAAGATTTCTATATGTTTAATTAAAATAAAGTCAAGTTTGGAAATAAAAAATATTTTCAAAATGGGACATTTGAGTTCAACATTAGCTTGGGTGAGAAAAAATCATATTTAAACTGAAAATATAACCCCACTCTGACATAAACTTATATTCTACCAGAAATAAAAGTCCATGCTGTACAGAAATTGTGGGAGCCTCTCTGCTGATTTTCAATCTTTCAGAACCTGTGCAGTAATTTAAAAGAATTAAGTGTTAATCTGTGTTCTGTATATTTGGTATATAAATAATTGTTTTAATCACTGTCAGGTGCTGCATCTCTGGAGGGTAAAATGTTTCTAAAAAAGAGTCCTGATCACTTGCAAACAGGTTGCCCCAAGAGCAATTAAACAATCAAACAGGATTTCTTCTGTTTCTGCCCTAGGTCCTGTGGTGGGTTGACCCAGGCTGGAGGGCAGGTGTCCCCCCAAAGCCACTCCATCACTGCCCTCCTCAGCTGGGCGGAGGAGAGAAAATATAATGCAAGGCTCATGGGCTGAGATAAGGACAGGGAGAGATCACTCACCAATTACCATCACAGGCAAACCAGACTCACCTTGGGGAAAAATGAATTTAATTTATTACCAATCAAAACAAGGTAGGGTAATGAGAAATAAAACAAAATCTTAAAACCCCTTCCCCCCACCCCTCCCTTCTTCCTGGGCTTAACTTTACTCCTGCTTTTCTCCACCTTCTCCTCCCCCACCCAGCGGCACAGGGGGACAGGGAATGGGGGTTATGGTCAGTTCATCACACATTGTCTCTGCTGTTCCTTCCTCCTCAGGGGGAGGATTCCTCACACTCTTTCCTGCTCCAGCGTGGGGTCCCTCCCACAGGAGACAGTCCTCCACCAACTTCTCCAACATGAGTCTTTCCCACAAGCTGTAGTTCTTCACAGACTGCTCCAGCATGGGCTCTTCCCTCTATGGCTCCTGCCAGGACCCTGCTCCAGCACAGGCTTCCCATGGGGTCACAGCCTCCTTCAGGTGCCTCACCTGCTCTGGTGTGGGGTCCTCCATGGCCTGCAGGTTCATATCTGTTCCACCAGCATCCTCCACAGGCTGCAGGGGGACAGCCATGGTCTTCTCCATGGGCTGCAGGGGAATCTCTGCTCCAGCACCTGGAGCACCTCCTCCCCCTCCTTCTTCACTGACCTTGGTGTCTGCAGAGTTATTTCTCTCACATGTCCTCACTTCTCTCTCCAGCTGCAGTTGCCACAGCAGTTTTTTCTCCTTCTTTATTATGTTATCCCAGAGGCACTAATACGGTCAATGATGAGCTTGGCCTTGGCCAGCAGCGGGTCTGTCTTGGAGCCAGGTGATGTTGGCTCTGTCGGAGATGGGGGAAGCTTCTAGCAGCTTCTCACAGAAGCCACCTCTGTAGTCCCCCTGCTACCAAAGCCTTACCATGCAAACTCAGTACAGGTCCCCTTGCCCTCCATCACAGTACCTCCTGTCACCTCATTTGTCCCCACGTGCATCACGCTGCTCCCCACTAGCCACGGGGCGTATCCTTTGATTGTCCTGCTTGGCTGCGAGTAACGGGCATGCCTACCGCAGTGTGAATGTCTGCTCACAAAGCCACTGATTAAAATTTTTCTCTGCTACGAGATGAAATTTTATAAGACTTACAGAAATATTATATTTGAAGCCTCAGATTTAGTCAAACTTGAGTCTACAGTAGTACAGTAAAGAATCGAGGAGGAGCAAAGGTGACTGGCAGCTTTCTGCAGCTCAGCGCCTATGCATTATTGCTTCAGCAACTGAGACTAAAGAAACACTTTCCCTCCTGCTAATTAGGAAGTTATTATCTATAGGTGCTTAAAAAGGAAGCAGCTCTAAAACTTGTGGGCCATCTTCTCCGTTCATCTTCCCTAGTGCTTTTTTCCTTACTTCATCAAGGATATCATCATAAATGTCAATCCAAGTTACACGAGAATGTCCCTTAGGCCAGCAGTGATGTATTAATGGAGTCAATAGGTGAATTTTCATGCAGTGCTGGGTAGTTCAAGGTGGAAGGAAACGTATCATAAAGCCCTGCAAGAAGAAAATGTAGAGGCTTAAGGCAAGTCTTAAATTTAGGAGTAGAAGGTGTTTTTGGGAGCTCTAGTCTTTAGCAATAAGGCAGATGTCTTTTTGTGGTTTATGGTATGAAGTGTGTTTCAAATCATTTGGAAAGTGGTAACTGATGCATAAGCAGCTTTTACCAGAAGCTTTTAACGTGAATTTCTGGATTGTGTATTACAAGCAATGAAAATCTCACAACACTGGAATGCAAAAAGCAATGTACCTTATCAGCTTTTGTGAAAAATAAACCATATTACATGTATTTACACTAATTGTATAATTAGACATTCAAATTACAGTATGTAAATACTTAGTAATCAGCTAAAATTTGCTTTGAAAAACAAGATAATTCCCTCAACACAGGCTACCTTAAAAGAATGTTAAGTTAGGAGAAACCCCATGGAAGTACAATGAGAAAATTAGCCTGCAGTAATGAAAACCTCAATAGCTGGGGAGCAATGTGCAATTCCATCATTTCCTTTTGTGCGCAGTTATATTTAACGATTCGAAGCCTAATCAGGTGATGTGCTGAGCACAGTGAAATAAATAGGAGTTCTCAAGAGTCTGTAACGCTAGAGCCCAGCTCACTTGAAGGATTTGCTTTATTCCCCTAAAAAAGGGGTGATCTCTCTTTTCTCTTTAGAAGCCCTCTTGCTCTTTAGAAGATCTCTTGGAAGATACGTGGAGTGAGGAGTTGAATGTGTCACTGAGCCACGTAGTGAAACTACTGCCAAAAATGCTTAAAAAGGCAGTATTAGGCCTGGGGACTTTTGCTGAGTTAACAAAAGCCTTAATATTTGTTACAGTTATTCCATCCCAGCCTAAACCTGTTCTAGATACAGCGTGTAAATAAAAACATTTCTCCCCATGGAACCTTACTCTTTCAGTGTTAAATAATCGAGCATCATTTTTGTAAATTGCCGGTTGTTGTTCTTGACTGACATGTTTACTCAGATAATGTAACAGTTTTTCTCAAAGAAATCTACTTAGTGTCTAGATGACATAAACACGAGGGGTTTTGTGGAAGAAAGAATTCCCAAGTGTTCTTTACAGTTCTGCCTAATTCTTTTTCAGGCTTACAGCCTCATTTAATATTTTGCCTATCCTTAGTACTAGTTCAATTGCAGCCTAGATTTGTCTGTATCTGTGAAAAGTGCATTTGGTGTGTCTAGGAATGATGTCTGCTTAGGAAACACCTTCCTTCTGTGTAGACCGAACTTCATGAATCACTTATCGCCTGCGCTGCTGCTGCCACTGCTGGTTTTGCTGGCTGGCACGCGTGGTGATGTGATAAGGCACATACTTTGCTTGACACTGATCTTCCCTAACGCTAGCTTACTTTACTTTTGTAAATGTGGCCCTCGCGGCGGTGAAATTGAGAGGTGAGGGACCGCAGCCGCATGACACAAATCAGCACGGCTTTCGTATGAGAAAGTGTTCTTCAGGGCTGGGTATTCAGAAAATGATGGTTATATCCTGGCTTGTGTGCTGACACTTGCTCACTTCTGTGGTATGACAGTAAATGAAAGGAGTGAAGGGCTGGGATAATTTGGAGATGCTGAGAATTTTGGGAAAGAGAGGAGGAGGTGAGAGTGTCATGAGATGTACCCCCCTGCCAGGTTTTCTTAGCAGATGGAAAGCTTTTAAAATTGAGTTCGGTATTACAATTAAATTTGGAGCAGCAATAAAACTGAGCCAGTGCAGTAACAAAGAGTAATAATGTTTTACTAAAATGTTTAAGCTGTTGTATAACCAGTATTATTAGTGTGTGCTAACATAATTTGTAACTAGTTATTATTAGAATTGTTGATACTTAAAACCTTTGTCTTGTTGGTCCCCAGACCTAAGTGGTGAGGTTTTGCTTTTCGTCACAAAACCAGTTGATCTCAGGGTATTTGACAGGCAGGGAACAACTGTACGTTCGTTCCTGGCTATCCACATTGGGGAAGAGAGCCAGTAAATAGGTCTTCAGGTCTATCAGCTCATTGCCTGAATTGCTGAGGTAACCCTGGCAGGTACTGCAGCAAAATTGGGTTTTCAGCCACTGAAGGGCAGTATGCCAGATCATGGGTTTCTTTCCCAAACATGAAGCGTGCTGGTAAAGAAATGTAGCAGGAGATGAGAGATGCTGCTTTACAGAGAATTAGGACAGTAAGTGGATCAGCATCGTCCCCCTGCTCAGCTGGGTCTGGGCTGCGGTGGGAGCCAGGAGCTGAGAGCAGCTGCTCGGCCCCAGCTCCAGCCCCGCCATGAGCCTCGGCTGCGCCTTTGCCCTGGCACCTGCCTTTCAGGTTGCTGAGCATCTGGTTGGAATAGAGCATAAGATTATGTGCAGTAACTACTTGGAAAGGTTGAGTAATGGTCATCTTGACCAGCTACAGGCAGCCTGCTCTTGCAGGTTATGGTTGTATGCTTGCAGGTTGTATATTCAAAAAGCTTGAATTAGGTAAATTCACTGGTAAACGGAAGTAATCCAAGTGTGGCAAGGGTCCATGCTTTGTAATCCAAACACATGATCAGGACAACCATGAATATGCTTTGCACTAAATACGCAGTGGCACAGACTTCTAAGCAGTGGCTTAGAACACAGACTTGCTGTGAAGACAGCCATGATGAGCAAATTTTGGACTACAGCTGATGGACACTTAGACTTCAATGGTTACTGAGAGGGTAGCGATACCACTGTATTTGCTTTGCTACTTGAGTGAAGACAACCTTAATGAGAACCAATAAATGACGTCTCTAGCTGTAAACTTGATCCAAGTTTCCTAATTGATTCAAGGGAAGACACTTTTGGGAAAGCAATTTCTGGTGTAGGAGAAGTAACGAGGATAGACATGACAGAGACAGGAAAGACTCTGGGCTGTCCTGTGATCTCAAGATAACTTGCAGAGGTTGACAAGACAGTCATTCCACTTAACAGTGTAGTCATTGCTACTGATACAAAAGATATTAAAAAGATTCCTTTGACATTTCCAATATTTGGAATTTCCTACCCACCAGCTCTTAAAGAAGATGCCTAACTTTATAAACCCAGTAGGTGTTTGTGTGCAATACATTCATGGCAAAATCTGTAGAGATGTGGTCAGTTTCCCAGTTCTACTAGGAAAAAACCTGAATAGTCACTCTCTAAAAGAAAGCAGTAGTACAGTAAAGAATCATAATATTCAAAGGAATCTGTAGAGACTTCCAGGAAACAATTCAACCCAACAGTTAAGATTGCAGTGGCTTTAAAAAAACCTGTCCTTCGTTCCAAGATGAGAAAAAATTCCCAAGACGACAGTGACAGTTTCTCCAGTAACTCAGTTGAAGGCAATTTAGATCATTTGATCTGAGACAAAAGAGCATATTTGAACATAGTCACAGATCCAGGTACAAAGCAAAAGGTGTGTCATCTCTAAAATCCAGCGTAGTACTTCAAGACTATGCTCTTAGAGGGTCTCTTGCATACAATATTTTTCTTTTTATACCACCAGCCATCAAGTATCTAAACTGCGGGCTCCTTAGTTCATCACGTACTGGAAATACACACAGCAAATTCTCCAATAGTTGTCAAAGATTTATTTAAAATTCATAGCAATGCAAAACTATAACAGCCAAAACTTGCCATAATGTTTTATTTCTGTGTATGAAACGGAACTTTCTGGAAGCATGCATTGCTATGAAAAGCAATGTCTTCACTGTTTGTCCCAACACTGTTGCTCCATTACCTGTTGCTGTTCCTTCATGTCCGTAGCCATCAATGTTGCTGCTGGCATGCTTCTCTAGGGAGGCTTGATTGAAATCCGTAAGTTATTGGGAAGTGCTCAATTAGCAGTCTTTCACTTCTGATGGCAATGCCTGCTAGCTTCCTGTGCTTTAAGCACAATATTTCTGCACAACTTTTTCAGTCTAGATGTACACCTTAATCAAATGAAGAGTAAAACAATAAACCCTGAGTATACTTTTGTGTCTTTGAATAGGACATCCGACTGGACCGTGGCAGGCACACAGTGACAGGTGTACACGGAAGTGGCAGGCTGAATTGTTGTTAATGTAAGATACCAATCACTTCAGTGGGTCAGCAAGACAATAAGTAGATCCCCACAATAAAAATAAAATAAAATAAAATAAAATAAAATAAAATAAAATAAAATAAAATAAAATAAAATAAAATAAAATAAAATAAAATTGAATGAAAAGGAGCCAAGTGCTTTATCCTTTGCTTTCAATTGTCTTTTGGATCTCCCCATCCCTTTTGTGTTCTATGCTTGCCCTGATTATACCACAAAAGATTGTGGTATAAATTTAAATCTTTTTTTTTTTTTTTTCTTCCACTAGGTTCAAGTCACTGTGAAGTCCAGGTTCTTTTTCTGTGAGTTTAAATTTTAGGATTTCAATTTCATGGGCACAACCATAAGGTGCTGGCACTAAGAATTCATGTCAGTTATTTGTACTAATCCCCTTCTGTGTCACTGTGCGCCCATGTTCCAATGCAAACTATTCTTTCCCAATTTCCCTTTATTAACCACACCTTAAACCTCATTCTAACTAAGCAAAAAGGACAAATTACTCAGAAATGCAGTCTCTGACAAACTGTCAAGTGGTTACAGGAAGATAGCAATTAAGAAAAGCTAGAAGCAATTTGAAGGCAGAGTTTTAGATCGATAGGCAAAGGAGCAATCAGCTTTCACAGACCTTTGGCTGGCCACGAGATGTTAACACTCTGTGCAAGGCAAGTGCCTGTTTTACGTTTTTGAGCATGCACTTTCTTTCTGTGCGTCTTGTAGAGGTGCTCATCACCTGGTATCAGGTACTCCATCTCATGAGATGCTTGGCTGACACATTGTTATTTTTTCCAATTCCTAGATTATGTAGTACATGTATATAGCTTGCCGTACTTGGGTGGGAAAAACAGGGTATTCAGAATGAGTTATTCTCAGTTCCAGCTGTTTTTCACTACATTTTTTTGTGAGTATCTCTTATTACCCCAGACCTGGAGAGAGCCACTAACTGCTTATTTGTGGGTGTGGTGCAGACTCACTTCAATACCATTTGTTACTAGAAAGTACATGGAGCTTGAAGAAAATCACTTTTTTGGGGCAGTATTAAAAATTAAATGAATAAAAATAAGGGCTTTCAAGCATCTACTTGTACTTGTTTAGCTTGTCAAAATATTAGCATTGCCCTGGTTTTGGCAATTTCCAAATACATTACTGTGAAATGTGTGCCATCTGCTCACTGCTTTGTAAAGCACTGCAGTGAAATGTTGAGATTGGTATGAAAGATCTCCGCTCAGCTTCTTCACCGGTGCTGTTGCACTCCATTGTTCTCTGAGCACTTCCCCGGGCCTCCTGACTGGCCTCACGGCTTTCAGAGGCCATCAGCCCACCTGCCCTGCTACTTCTTGAGTGCCCTCATGGAGCCTTATGACTGCACTTGTGGGTTTGGGTGAATCAGGCATTGAATGAAAAGAAAAGTCATGATGCCAGACTGAGGAAGCACGCTTGTCCATTATACCTTCTCTGACCCAATGTAGTTTATGCTGAAAGGCAGTAAAGACAGGGACAACGCACGTATCTTCTTCCTGGAGGCCCACCCCAGGGGTCTGAAAAGCAGCTGTTCCAGGAAACGTTCCTGATCGCAGAGTCTTGACACAAGCCAGGTCTCAAAACCAAAGAAGAGATCACACATTTTGGAGTTGTTGTTGCAGCATAAAAATCGTACAGATATGTCTTGGAAGCCTTGGGGATATCCCACAAGTTTTCTCATGGTTGGGGTGAAGGGAGGGAAAGTCACAGTGTTTTCTATGATGAATTACATTTGCACTTCTCCTCTAACTGGAAAATGTGAGATGATCTGTAGAAAGAAATCTTCTAAGAATTTATGCTCAGTGGAAATGAAAGATGTGTTTTTAATTCAGATTAGGTACCACTGTAATTTTTCTTGGCCACTCCATACTTCATTTCCCTCTGTCTTTCTCTCTCATATGTTGAGCTTCCCTGTTTCGAATTTTAGGATTCATTCTGTGTTCTACAATAAACCCTCCTGCAATAATCTGTCATCTTCCAAATTGATTTTTCTTTCTTCTTCTTTCATTACAATGCAATGCTGTTTCTTTGTTGACCTTATTTTTGATTTCTCACCATCCTTTTTTCCCTCACTTGCCATGGCTATACCAAATGTTCTGTAACCTACTCATGCTCAGAAACACTCTCCCCTTGTTTAATTGCTATTCCTTCTGAACTCTTCCAATTCTCACCTCCCTATTCTAAGTCCCATATTTCATCTGTGCCAATTTTTATTACTGCCACTTTTATCTGTGTCTCCTTCAAGCTTCCATCACCCTTTGTGTTACTGCAAACTAATGATCAAGTGGGAAGTGTTTCTGCTCTTTTATTCTTTCTTCTTTCAACACCAGTGCGATTAATCCTAGTCTTTCTGATTGGCCCATGCAATGATGATTGAGCTGTCGCTCAAACTTTCACCCTGTCTTACCACTGGTATGAAATTGAACTTCAAACCATGAGAGCATTCAGCACTCGCAGGAAAATGTGAGTCAGTAATTTACAAAGTGGCTCTGCGTTTCATACACTATCCCAACTTATGAATGCAGAAAATACTCTGTAGGACTTATTAATGAATCAGGATACAGCAATGCCACTACATTACGTAATCTTGCATCCCTCGAGATGAATGAATTATGGATACAAAACCATTATCACTCCCTTTCGGCAACATTTTCACTTTCTCGCATACTGTATACCTGTGACTTGTTGGCAATGCTTTACTTCCTCCCTTCCCCAGTATATTGTGAAACTCGTGGAAGCTTTATATTTTTATTATTTTTGTAGAAGTGCTTTCATTGTTTTTCCACTGAATTCCCTTTCCTTTTGCTATTATGCCATTAACCTCTTAAAGCTTACATTTATTGCTTTATTCATTTTAATAATTTTAGTTCAATGAATGAGAAACATCATATAATGCAAAGTGTTTTCAAAATAACTGACAAATAAAATTGATACCATTAAGGCTCTTCTGCATTTATATTGGAATTTCTAATGTAAAAAATTCAGAAGTTCAGAGCGACCACAAGGAAAACTGCCTTTGTCAAAAGTGTGGGTACCTAACCTGAAATATGAACATGTGGTCCAGGTCCCCTTTAAATTCCACTCATGATACTGGAAGGAGAATCTTATCAAAATGAAACTTCTCTTATTAATAAGTGAATGAAATTTTTTGACATCTCCAACTAAGATTTGAGACATTTTTTCTATTAATGCAAATGTCCTCTTTTTCTGATCAAAAAGCCTATACACCCTCCCCATGCGTGAAGTTCCTTTAATGGCATCTTTTCAAATGTATCATAGTGCATATTCAGTATAATTTATAAATAATGTGGTGTGTTAGGTCAAATCATCTTATAATGTTACATCAAGAAATAGGGATGTGGCAACCTTCAAGGCAGAGCTCCTGTAGAGGCAAGGCACTGTATTAATCTCTTTTCCTTTTTGATTTCTACTCTTCCCTCTCCAGCTTTCTAATCCCCTTTCACAAGTGGAGTAACTAAAATGAACAGAGAATGGGAATATACCTTTAAAAAAATACAGTGAATCAGTTTCTATTAAACCTTACCGTGTAAGAATGGGCCAGTGAAACTGGCACAAAGTCGGATGAGAGAGATTAATTCATCTTCTGTCACTTCTGAGAGCAGAGTTCAAACCAATCCAAGGAGACAAAAAAGACTTTTTGCATGTGTTCTTAATGTGTATAGTTGTCAGCAGCGAGGTACTTCAAACTGCTCTGCCCTAGTTTCCAGTTTAGAGAAGTATCATAACGCCAACTGTAAGGTCTTGGTTTTGGAAACAGCCCAGGAGCTGAACTCGACAAGCTGGTCCTTTGTTAGCAGCACGCGGGTAAGTTAAGGTGCCACTGGAAGGGCCCGATCAAGGGATGCTACGCCAGAAGATGAGCTTATTCTTTCAAAGACTCTGAAGTTATTGTTTAGGAGAGGTGTTTGGATGTTGTGTGTTGGGAGGATGTCTGTTTTAAAGAAAGAAAGCTCAGAATAAAAAAGAAAAGTAGCGTCAGACATTTGATAATTGTCTACTTGTTGACCGTCCTAACGCAACCAGTAACATGTAATGTAAATTTGGCCATGGACCATTTACAATTTCTGAACAACATGATCTCAGTTGTGACTCTCACCTGTGGCCCTGGGAGAGGTTAAGCAGAGGCTTCCTGAGCCCGGAGACGTCTCCCGTGGCACAGGGTGCAGGAGGCAGCTGCAGTGGGCCCCAAAACGGAGCAGAAGGGAGCGTGACTCTCCTACACCTTTTAAAAGTGTGCGGGTTATGTTTCTTCATATGTGAGACTGCACTGGAGAAGTTAGTACTGTTATCAGTGCTCGGCTAACACCGCCTTGTGCGCAGAGATTATTTCCATTCCGTGAGAAAAGTACTTGAATGTGTGTATATACAGAAAAGGTTACACGTGTCCTCCAGCTTCTCTGCCAGACAAGATCAGGTACTGTCAGTACACACAGGAATTGCCTCAGCATTGCTGAAATTCGGTTTATTGCAATTTTGTGATACAATCCTATAGAATTTAATACTTCTTAATCAAATAGCATTTGATAGAGTTTTCTAGAAATGTTTCTTACAGCTGTAGAAAGCAATAGAAACATTCTTTTTAACTTTTTAAACCACAAGACATATTTCTGTAATATTACTAAAGCAATTTATTAAAGTTTGAGACATAAATTCTATAGGTTTAATATTTTACCATTGTCTTCTGTAGAATGTCCAAGTAAAGGTAGAGAGCAAGTTGTCCACTATTTGACAGCAGTAATTTGGCAATTTAGAAGGAAAAATGAAGTGGAGGAGATGTCAGTAGGATTTAACTGGAGGCCATGAATAGCAGGCTAGCATTTCTGCAGCAAAGCAAAGGAGATGAGTCTGATTTTTTTAATTACGGCAATGTTAACATTGCCACTTTTTGCAACTCCTAAGCAAGATGTAATCTTTAATGACAAATATCTCTAATACTCTTTTAGGACATTAGTTCAGTGTTATTTCCAAGAGAAATGTGCTGTTCACTGAATTTCTGTAGCAACTTCTGATAATGGTTATTTTGGTTAAAGCAAAAGCTGAGGCAAAAAAACCAGATTTTGATAGCGAGCCAGACCAGGAGCTTACTCTGTACAGCTAAGGAGCTGGACTGACACAAAGCACTGGCGCAGCTTTCATTGATGAAACGTGAGAAGACTGAAGGATTGGGCTCTGTATTTTAAGCCCAAAGATTCCATTTTTTTAACAGCCTTGTAAGCATGATCAGTATCTTTTATGCCAGTGTTACGTGTTGCATACATGAAAGCACAAATAAATACACAAATCTTGTATTTTTATTACTGCAAAAAAAGTGCAGTTTTTAATTTGCTAACTGGTTTATGTACAATGTATCTTGTATGTCCAGTTGTACTTGAGCTTGTTTAAAGAGGCTGTGACTAGGTTAAGGACCCAACAAAGCTCCAAGAATAGGGAAAAAGCACATGGTTTAGTCATAAAGCATCTCTTGGACCCATTCTTGCTCTATTCTAAGAATATCTGCCTCTATTGTTTTCCTCTTCTTTTTTATATATTCTTGGATGGTTACTTTGCCTGCATTCATAGAAGTTGCCTACCAAGTCTTTCTGGAATTACTTTTTCCAAGAAATGTTGGATTGTGTCAAAAAAGGTCAGCAGTGAGTATGCATATAGAATCATGGAACAGTTTGGCTTGGAAGGGACCTCAAAGCCCATCTAGTTCCCACCCCCTGCCATGGGCAGGGACACCCTCCACTAGCCCAGGTTGCCCAAAGCCCCATCCAACCTGGCCTTGATGTATTTGTGCTCAGCATTTTGTCTGTAATTTTTCTTCTCTCCATCTGTTAATTATATGTAGTGGTTCATGAAGGATTACATTAAAACATTTTAAATAATTGGTATGATAGAGGATACTATTAGTCACTGTTATCACCGATAGGTGATAATTTTCTGCTCTGTCCCTTCTGTTTGGGGAGAATGGAGGGCAAGTCGGCTAACAGCGAAAAGAAATCCTGTGTAGATTAAAGAAATGTTGGACTTGATTCATTTCTCACACACACTGTATCTCCACTGATTTCACAGAATTGCTCCTGATTTATATCACTGTAAGGCAGAGGAAAATCAGTCCCTTAAACTATACTCCTGTATGTGATTAATTTTGTGTTTTGTCATCCTATAATGTACATTTTGTATTTTTAATGTTAGGCTACACATCTTTCAGATCACAACAATATCATATGTAAACTCCTAACTACAATATTATCTATTGTAACACAGTGGTGTTTCTTAATATTTTAGAGTGTATGATTTGAAAATATGGTGATCTTCATCTTTTCTGTTTTCTGTAAGACTTGAGGCTTTAAATATATATATATTTAATATTCCTTGAGCAAAACATTTAATTCTCAGTATACATCAGGCATTCTGACTGATAAGAGTGGAGTTCAGGAGTTTAAAAGGTATGGTCTAATATACTTGAAAATATAGACTGTATTACAAATGTTGTTACATAAAAGTAGAACTACACTTTCCAGAAACAGAAAGATTTCTAAATAAGAACAAATTGTAAAGAGTGCTCTCTGGAATTTTCTTAAGATTCTGTAATTGGTGGAAAATGTGAAAATTACATTTGTGGATGAATAAGTAAACAACTAATGCATACTTTTCCTTAAAAACAAACCAGACACCTCCCCTTAGGTTTTACTTGAAAAATGTTTATAGTTAGAGGAGTGGGTGTGATCTTCAGCTACTGCAGAAAGCCTCAGAAATAGTAGGCACATGGAAAGTGTGTTGGAAAATTCTCCTGCTGAAGCCATGGTATATTGGTCTAGAAAGACCCTCTAAAGCAACCATGCATGCATTGATAGCTGTCCAACGTATCAAAGAACTTAAAGACTGGGAATAGGTCGGTGATGTATTAGACATCACCAGTTATTTCTTTATTCTGCTTGCCTTTTTCAAAAGCATAGCAGGATTTGCGTAGCTGTTTCATTCACACATGACCGTGGAGTCCTGACGGGTCAGGTTACCTTATGTTGAACATGAATTTCACCTTGAGGCTAGCCCTGCTTTCAGTGAGGGTCTGGACCAGATTACTTCCAGAGGCTCTTTCTAGTCTGAGTTATTCTATATGGTAATAGGATGCAGAGACTTGTTAATCAGCCTCTGTTGCCCAATTCTGCAGGCAACATAATTATTAGAGGTGCAACGTCCCACTGAAGAGCTGAGTACATAATGAAAAACTAATAATTAATTCACAAATTCTGTCTGAAATACAAATTGCAAAATATCGCTGTGTGGATATTAATGTACAGATGTTCCCAAACACTTCTCATGTTTGATTAAAAAAGTCTCCTGATCCTAAAAGCACCCTAAATTTTACCATAGTTACTAAACTGAAAGTGTACAGCAGCGTTGACTTTAGATTATTTATTATTTAATCATGTGGCTAAAAAAAATAATCATGTAACGTAAGTGACTGGCTATTGAAACAGCAAGCATCCTGTAGTTTGGAAAATGATAAGCAGTTTATGAGAGTGACAGAAGAGGGATAAAATTGTAATTAATGTTGTTCACCACAAATAACTTTGACAACTCCAGTGAAAAAAAGGAAAGAATCTCTGTTTAGGACAAGGCTTACACGGAACCAGCATACCGCACTTAAATACTCCTAATCTGCCTTCCTTATTCTTCTCTCCACCAAAAAAAAAATCCCAAACCCAAAAAAACCACAAAAACCAAAATACCCCAACAAAATTCTTCAGCATCTTTAGAAAAATCAAACTGTACCTGCATAGGAAGAAAGTAAAATTACAGGAGGGGGGACTGGGTGGAGAGGATGAATCTGAAGAAAGAGTCAGAAAGGTAAAGGCTCCAAATGAGGTACCATTAGCAAACTACGTAAAAGGCAGAAAGAGCATGCTTTTAAAATGCATAAGAAGCCAGGGAATAATAAAAGGAATTGTCTGGTCCTCTGCTTAAGAGGATGGAAGGGGAAAAAAAAAAAAAAAAAGGGTATGTAGAAAGCTGAAAAGTTTAATAGCTACCTTGCGTTAGCCCTAAAAGATCACTAAAAAGATAATAGTTACAGGCTTAATGCACTAATAGTAGTAACAGGCTTAATGCACTAATAGTAGTAACATAAAGGTGAGATGGAATCAGGAAGGAACAGGTTAAAAAGTGCCTACCAATTTAAGATGTAACACATTAAAATAATCTCTGGAGAGACAGGCAAAATTCTCCCTGGAGTGAGGTAGCATCAGTATCAAAGCCCTTGGCAATTTAATTAGTGAATTCATGGAAGGGAGGGAATTTCACTGGGGCTGGAAATGAATGCCGTAGAATGAAATCAAGCAGGTTTAAGATCTTCATAGTCAAATTCGCTCTTTCAATTCCGATCTTTAGGCCCAAGGGAATATTCCGTTCCTCTGAAAATCCATTGTTCAACATGGTATATGGCCCTGACTGAACAGTCTGTGAGCCTGGCTTGCTAATTACTGCCTATTTGGGCAGCGGTCGTTATACGGCCAACAGCCAGTCTTACAGGCTGCACGGACATGTTCTGCACAAGGCGTGGACTTTGAGTGGCAAACACTAGACGATACCATTTCCTACAAGAATAAGTCAGCCTCCCAGTCTGCAATGGTATTACCTGACTGATAACTCACATTATTTTTTAAAGTTGAGGGACTCAACAATATTGTGCTAAACACACATGAAGAGGAAGCATCAAATCACTGTGGTTGCTGTCCAATCTTTTCTTTATAATTATTTCATAAGCCGCCATCTGTAATTAAGTTTAAGCTGTCAGTGGGTCCATAGCATAGCGGTGTCGTTGATAATAACATGTACACAATTACATAATCCTTTCTATTGGGAACATCAAAAAATCATGGCCGGGAATGCATAATGCTTTTTTCAAACAAGAGCAGATAAAACAGAAATTTCAATGGATTCTTATAACCCCACATTCTTATTGTTATTACCCTTCCTTTTTGTCTTTTTAAGCTCTGCAAGCAAGATATTTATGGATCTAAAATATTTTTACATTTTGTTTGTTAAACAATCATCCTCAGTTAAGTTCAGGTTCTGATTTTAGAATGGGAAAGCAAACAGCAGCAGAGTGCAGGTAGGATTTTCCTTTCAGAATAATACATATGTCATTTGCTCTATGAAAATTTCTCCAGATAGTTAAGTCACCTACTTGCACCCTTTCCAGATTTCCTGATGTGGAGGAAGTGTTAAAATCTGTCCCTCCTTTTGGGGAAGCTTACGCAACCAAGCGCATGATTCGTATGACCCCTTAGGCTGTCTCTGTTAAAATGTTCCATCAAAGCTTAAAGCAGCTGCCTATCAAGCAATGATAGAAGTATAGCAGCAGCTCAGAAATCTTGCTGGCCTTCCTCAGAACAAGAGAGCATGTTCAATAACAGGAGAATGACAAATTTCTCCAGGCACTTCTCACCCCTGGGGCCCCTGGGGGAAGTCCTTTTTGAGAGCTGTTCTCACTCTGTGGGCAAATCCTCCTGTGGATCACAAGAGGAACGAAGTTTGATTTGCTTCACCCTATTTCTATAAAAGATTATGTAAATGTCCTGGGTTTATAGCGTATACATAACAGACATAATTATTTCTATTTATACATATATTTATATATGGGTACATATTTACCCATATATTTGTATAGTGTCAATGACTGCAGTCTTTTATAGTATCTATTGAAACACCTATATCACACACATGACTCTTCTTCCTCCTTCCCTTCCTCAAAATCTCTGGCTCAGACTATTTGCATTCATCTCACCCGACTGCAGAGGCCACATATTGTCATATCCCACAGTTGTGATTCTCTTTGTTGATGGGAGAGTTTATGCTCCCTGTCCAAATAACAGCAGAGGGAAAAAAACCCTTCCAGGCTGTCTCTAGTGACATCTCAGACTCATGTCCTCTTCTCAGCAATCATTTCTGTCTGCCTCTTATTCTGTTTGTGAACCCATCTGGGATTATGTGTTATGTTAACATAACACACAGTTAGTTATATGTGTGCCAAGTCCTTTCCAATATTTCTGTAAGTGATACAATAGATCTTCAGCTGTACAGCAGCAGCGTGGGACGTGATGGGATGCAGCCAGAGGTGTGGAGGGAGTCATCCCATGTCATTGTGAGGCTGCCATTTACCGTCCTTGAAAGGCTGTGGTGAATGGGGAAGGTTCATCATGGCAGAAAAAAGCAATGTTACACCCAACTTACTAAAACACAAGGAGGAGGGTCCCCCAAGGAGGATCTGGGGGTCCTAGTGGGAAGGAAGTTGTCTATAACAAAACTTAGCCCTTCTTTTAAAAGCAGATTTTAGTAGATGATGTCAAGGTGACCTTCCAACCTTAATTTTTCTATGACTTTTTGCAGTTCTCTGACTTTGGTATGTATAGGATTCCCAGCTCTGGCCTTGTATGACCTCATGAGTTCATCCATCCTTAGCCGTCCCCAGTAGCTCCCACACTGGCCATTAGCAGTCCCAGAGGTGTATGCGCTCTGCAGTGAGCACGGGGGAGCCCCAAGAAGGTCGCTCAATTTGTTCCTCCCTGCCCAGTGGGGCTGTGGGGCCCATGGAGACGGCATCAGGAAGCTGCCTGTGGTCTTGTGTCTTTGTATGGTTCTGCGGAAGGTGCTGAAAAAGCCTGTGGGCTTTTTCTGTCGGCTGTGCATGGAGAAACTGTCATCCTCTGCAAATGGTCTCTGAAGTAGGGGGGCAGGGGAATGTTCAGTCATTTGTTGCTCCAGTTGGATTCATCTGTTATTCATGTTTGCCGATACCGTAAATCGTGGCTGTAGGCATTCGGCTTTTTACGGCTGCTTGGGTCGGCACTTGTGTCATGTAAGAGGAGTTGGATTCCAGAACGGGAAGTTTTTGAATTTGGTTTAATGTTTGTCGATTTTTCTGCCAACAATATACTTTTTTTTTTTTTTTTTTGAGTAATCCTATTGAATATATGGGGAGTAACTGTAGTAATGTTTACTTTTTTTTTTAAAGAGGTAAAAGCAAGAGGCCTCATATATCTGCAATATATATGTGATATTAGATACGTGAGTTACATGTTGTAGTGTAGATAGCAATTTCCCTGGAGACAGAATGGGGGACACTGAGGGCAGGGTGGCCTGAAGATAAGGGCTATCTGCTATCTCGGCATGAAATATTAGTAGCGAGCATTTTTTGCTTTCTCACTTTATTTCAAAAGCAGAATTAAAAGGATTTTGTTGCATTAAAACAAAACCTTTTACAAATTAATATCCCTGTCAATACTTACACTTCATGTAACTTCTCCAGTCTGCCAGTGAATGACGACAGGGAGGGCAGATCATTTTTAGGAAGTTGCTTTAAAGAAAAAGCAGAAAAAGAAACCTTTGTAATTATAAACCCTGATTATGTAAAGCAGTCAGATATGGGCTTTTTTGCTTGGGTTGTGTGTTTCTCTTTTAAGATGTCTTGTTTAGAAGTCCAAGTGCTGAAATGGAGGATTTTCATTTAACATTTAAAATGAAATCAAATATCTGCTTCCTTATTGTGTACTCCTCTGCTTATAATCTTTAGAGTTAGCTTATTTAGCTTTATAGCAGCATTCCTGTGTGCTCTTTGTGTCTTTGAACCTCATTGCTCCCCCTCCTCATTTTATTATCATAAAATTCAAAATACTTGACAAGGGAAAGGACTTCAGAGACTACAACACACTCATACTTCCCTGACATCAAAGTGAGAAAAAGACTGTGAGATGAGCCATCTTGACCAACGTGAAACAGGACTTTGACATTGTAATGCATTGACATCACTCTCGTTTAATCTTTTTTTTTTTCCTTTTCTTTTTTTATTAATTTAGGACAGTAAAAAGAGAATATCCCAAGGACACTTATGACTTACACAACCTGTAAGTGAGCAGAGGTGTAAAAAGCATCTGTAGCCCCGCTTTGCTTTGAAAGGGAATCAAATCTACCAGACAATATAGGGATTGCCTGGCTCAGTGTCACACTAATGCTCAATGCTCTTGTATTTCCTTGCTGGCCACTAAAATATAAAATAAGAAATTGATTTATTATACCAGCTTAGCAGCAAATAAGTAGTACTTGGTGCTGATAATACACCAGAACCTAAAACCACACAAACCTTTGAGTATACCAAATAAATGCAACTCTTTTTTTAAAAAAAATATTTTTAATAAAAGGCAAGAAATGAAAATCCTGTTATCCTAAATTCCACCCCAGTAAGCTAATGCCATTATTACTGAAAAATAGTTCCTTAAATATAAGTTGGAAAATAGTTACTAGAATCATATTGTCATTATAGGAAAATGTAGTTATTTAGAACCTGGAAATATATGTGTTTGAAATGCAGTTCATGGACGGCATGCATTTACACACTCAGGAAAACTCTGCTTGTAAAACAGATAAGTGCTTTGTACAGTGCATCTTATAATTTCTCAGCTGCTGGAATATTATCGCAAGTTAAGTTTTGTGTTAGCCTGCCTGAGGACAAGAGCTCTTTGCTAAATACTAAATGATTTGACTTGAGCTTAAATATATTTTGTTGTGATTATTTAATCGACGAATATGCAAAATTGGGTTTTATCCTCAACGTGACACTGATAAGCAAACAGTCTATGTGCTATATTTTGAAGGTGTCGTAGTATTAAGAGCAAAATCTTGACATGAAAAGAAAAAATAAATTAAAAAAAAAAAAAAGAGAGAAAAGAACGTCAAAAGCCTATTGGGGTATTTTCCGATACTGTCTGCAGCACAGAACAGTGGTGTGCTGGTGCTCTGGGTAGAACGTGAGCAGAGCTATTAGCAAAACTGAAGTGCATCTGAGGGAAAAAATAGAGATTTAGAATTATTGTAGTTTTAGTGGTTTGACTTTTTTAACAGCTAAGAAATATGATTAATAAAAATATATCTCAGTGACAGTACATCTTTGAGCTAAAGTATGTATTTATGGACATAATTGTATTTACTAAACATTGGATAGAATATATTAATGGACATAGTAAGACTGGTGTTATAATTAGATTTTTTTTTTTTCCTGTTAGGTTCCTAATGTTTTTTATTAAATAAATATTTCTTGAATTAAATAGAATTTTCTTTTAAACAGAATATGGTTTACTGTGTATTGAATAGTAAGTCAGAAAGATTCACAGTAAAATATGAATCCTTTAAATAAGAATGTAAATAGCCAGCATAAGTCAGCTGTGAATGCACAACCCTTATATCAATAAATGAGGTATTTTTTTCTCAACAGCTTTGTGTCTGAATGCATCTCTCTAGCACGGTTATGATAAGTAATTATCTACTGAATCATTGAGAGCTAGTGCAGCGAAAGTAGCACATAGTGTACTTCCCTGGCTAAACTGATAGGGAATGCTTTATAAAAGTAACGCATTGCAGGAAAGTAATAATATTTATGCTCTATTTTTTTATGACAAGCAGCTGTCTTTATCTCACCATCTCCTCATCAGAATGTTTATTTTATATTATCCTGTGCTTTAAATTTCGACACACTGCTGTGTGTTATGGCAGGCTGAAAAAAAGACATTAAAAGGGTATGAAATTAAGACAACAAAATATTTGAATTGTTAGCGATTACTGAAAGGACATTATACCTCCTGTTCTCTCTGATGTAGTCAGGAATAAGCAAGTTCTGCTCTATTTCTGAAATGGGCTGATGGTGTGCATGGAGAGATGACAAGCACGCTGATGTATAGACAAGTGGTCACTGATTTTTCTTTAAAAAGGACTTAGAGCAAGCAAAGGAGGGAAGTCTTTTCCTGCAGTAATGCAGGGAAATTTGTTGTTGCTATGGTCTCGATTGGGTGCCTGGAAGCACTGATGTATGTGTGAAATGTTTTCATATCACAAACATATTAGCAACTTACTTGATACCAAGCACAGAAAAAGAAACTCATACTGTTCATGCATATCCTTGTTTTCCTCTTTTTTGTACTATAGTAAAGTGAGGGTGTTGGCAGCCAATTTGATGTCAGGTCTTTCTGTGATTCTTTCTTAGAGCTCATCAGGGTGCCGATAGACTAAAGCCATCCAGCATGAAGAGATTTTTCACATCACTGTTGCAGAAGCAAACTACTTCTTGCCAAGCACAGAAAATACCAATAAACATTACATATTCACATTTCTCTTTTGTTGTTTAATAAGGGAAAGGTGTCCTGGTGATTGCTCAGCCATCAAGCAGGAAAAATTACAACTTCTTTTCTTCTCTTTTTGCTCTTTTGTCAACAGAGAGTCTCCTTTCCTCAGCCTTCTGCTGTAAACTATAGAGAGCATATAGAGAGTCTCAATAGGAAACATAATGGGAAAATACGAAATTGCACAGCTCGGTTGCCAATCACAAGCGAAGGCGCCTCTCCTCGTGGCTGTCTGTGGGTTTCTTTGTTAGCCAGAATTGTTTCCCTGATTTTCAGAGGCCTGTTTATATATTTGGGATACGTCTGCTTTCTCTAAACACTCTACTGTAAGGTTTATTAATGACAGTCGTATGTGTGCAACCTAGACTTCCCCCTTTGTCTTTTTAGTAGGGGATTGTTTGCTGTAACAGCTACCTCTTCTGTCATGTCAGATGGTGTACAGCACCGCTCTGCAGCGCACCTCCCGAGTCGAGAGCAGTCTGAGGGGCTGCTTTTGAAATAACCGATTAATAAAGTGTGAGTAAGTGTACAAATGAAATACTTTGCTTTACAGTCCCATTTGCTTAACTTCAGTGCCACCACCAAGAGCTGCCATCCTCTCCTCCTCATCGCTTACGCTCTAAGTTTCTGCTTGGTGTGAGAAAGAAAATTTGCCCAAGTTTTTTTCTTGGCTCCCCCCACGCCCCCAGAATGACAGAATCCAGATTCTTGTGCAAAATAGCTATGGAAATTCCTCCTTCTTTAGGCTTGAAATATCTTTACTAATCTTTAAGTCTGCTAATTTAGTCTATCTGCCAGCAGGAATTTGGCTCAGTTCCTTACACCTAAACCACTGGTAAACTACTGTTACTATCTTAATCTTTTTTGTATACCAGTAGTCATAATAAACCAGCAATAATAAATACCATTAACTAATATTCCAGGATGATTTTTTTTTTTTCATTTTGTTTCATTTGTAGTAACAAAGAATGAAAACTGAAATAAATATGTGAAGCCTTCCCATTGTTCTGAAAAGTTTTGCTCTTAGCCTTTGTGGTCATTCAGTATCTATGCGGTAGGTATGTACTTCTGTTGCTTACATGCCTGAGCTGAAGTGTGCAGCAAATATATATACTTTGTCTTTCATTTAAATGGTGACTCCAGCCTCATGTGATCTGGTCCTTTCAGGCACTTGATTTTTTTTTTTTTTCCCCTAGTACGAAGGGGTTAGTTTATGTCTTGTAGACAGCAAATTGTAGATGTAGAAAATAAGACAATGTTTCAACAGTGCTGTTCATGAACAATATTCCAGCTTTTTACTTAATATCCGCTTCTATGTCTCCTTAACCGTGCAAGTCTGGTACCACCTCCATTGCTGGCAGACCCTTTAGTAAGTATTACAACTTAATGCTTGTAAAAGTACTTATGTACTTTTACTTCTGTAGCAAATGTAATATATTGTATATATAAAATTTAACTTTTTTCTTGTAATACCTGCAACAAAAGTATGTTGGAAATACATAAGAAACATATAGATCAACTCGGAGGAAGTCATCTAGTGTGCTGTATTTTTCTCAAACCCCAGTTATTTTCCCAATAAATTCTGATAGTAATTTTGGTTTAGTATGCTAATTTAGAAAGTAATCATACAAAGATTATATATACTCGTTTATATTTAGGATACTGGGAAGGATCCTTGTGTAGCTCCATAGTAGACTACAGTCTGATTTCTCTTTTCATTCAGAGATATGAATTTCTGTGACTGGCTGCTCTGGGAAGCTCTGGTAAGAGTTTTCTAATATATTGCTTGGCAAAATAATCATACTGTATTGAATGAATTCATACATTAGCATGACTCACATACAAGGCTGAGCAGTTGCACAGTTAAGCCAGCCACTTCCAGTAAATAGAATTCAAAATCTCATGTTTATTTTAATTTCACTTACTGTAGTGCATATGCATATTTTCCTGTTTTTCCAAGAAACATGATTGCTCCCCCCTGCCCCACTCTCTCATTGGCAGACAGGAGTGACACCTTCTCAGATGGCTAAAACCCCCCAACTTTCATGTGCAAAGGCATATTTTCCTGAAACTACATATCTTTTAGAAAACAGGTCCCTGTATGTAAATCAGCATGGAAACACAATGCTGAAAATCTGCCTGGCAGAAAACAGTTAAAGCTGTTTGACCAGGAGATCTTGTCAAAATACAGTTGCTCTGTTATAAGTTTGTACAGAAAGAAAAAAAAAAAAGGTAACTAAAATAAGGAAATATTAAGAGAAAGAAATTTGAGCAAATGACGTCAACACATTTAGAATCTCTGAAACTGTTCTATTCTCTTTAGGAAATAATGTAAGTCTTGTTGAAAGAAGTGCTTTTCCTATCACTGTATACAAAGAGGATTTCAGATACTGAATTCAAATCTAAATGTTTTTCAAGATACAGAGGACAACTGAATCTCTTCATTTCTCATATCTTAAAATTTTGATTTAGAAAATTATTTTAAAATTTGGCTTAAGCTATTTACTTTGAATATTTCTCTATTCAATTGGACACAAAGGGTTCTCACGCATGGTCAAATATCCAGGTTTTTTCAGTCCATTATCTTGTACAAGGTGGGATATTTATCTTGTCATCATTCACTCGTACCATCTGCCCTGCTTGAAGGAGAGTTACGGGCCAATATCGGGCAATTCACTGGATACAGAGTTGGACTGTAAAATTATAGTCCACATAGGTAAGTGTAGCTAATGTGAGGGTGAACTAGGGTGAGATATAAGTAAGTGACCAGAAGCACATCAGGTTTCCTTCTCTGGGATTACAGCCATGCAGATGTGTGTTTAGGTTTTTGTTTTCAATGGTTAAAGCAAAGAGCAGTAAGGAGGTGACTTTTTACCTTCTGTGAAGTCCTTCATTATCCTCTGGTGTGATTCCTGCATATTATTCTTCTCATGGAGTTTTCCTGCTGTGCTGAAAAGTAAGCTTGTTAAATAAGATCATACAGAAATACAGGACTAGTGGAAATTATTCTGTTTGTTGGGTTTTTTTTTTAATTGACAGGTAAGGAGAATCTCTCACTGTAATGCGCTTTAGAACAGCATTGTGGTGTTTATGTCACAACTCCTAACTGATGGGGAGGTGCAAAATTGCACTGGAGCAGGGGAATCTGTACGTTTCAGGGAAGGGAAGGTTTTCCTGGTGTAACTGTAGCATTGCTGGGGCTTAGAAACTTGCACTTTAATCTCCAGGCAGAGCATTGTTTACAGTTCAGCTGCAGGTAAAGGTAATTTGGGGCAGTAAGTGCCATCAAAACTATGGATTTCTTAAACCTGCTTCTTGTTCGTTTACCTTTTGCCATAATATCTGGCATCTCGTAGGTTTTTTTCTGTACGTTTTCACAAAAGCAGATAATAGCATCATAGGATATTTTAAGCTGGAAGGGACCTCAGGAGGTCGCAAGTCCAAATCTCCTGGTTATAGCAAGGGCAGCTCTAAGGTCAGCCCAGGTTGCTTAGGGCTTTCTCCAGTCTGCTCTTGAAAACCTCCAAGGACAGGGACTGCACAACCTCTCTGGGCAACCTGTTCAATGCCTGGACATCCTGTGACCCTGCGAGGTTCTGCTGTCCCTATTGAGTAAGTGGGAATAGAAGAGAGGCTGAACTTTCTTTGCTGAAGTTAACTCAACTTTTCAGTTTCTAACTGAAAGCTTCTCTGCCAGCAAAAACCTTATTTAAGAAAGCAGTTGTATCAGGTAATCGAAGATACAGATCAAATTAACAGAGTCCGGTAAGAACATACCATATAGCAATCAAATCAATTTGTGTAGGGTATTTGTTTGCAGTGTGCTTGTTCCACTTGAACTAAACTCTACTGGAGTCATTCAGATCACCACTGTGGGGAAATTGTAGCCCAAATGACTAGTCTTGGATGTCCTAAAAAGCCAGGGACTGAAGGGAAAACACCTTCTTTGGTTAAGAGTCTGAATTAAGCATCTTAACCAGTGAATCGGCGTACTCCTTCATAGCAGGAACTCTGATGGGGTTTCTTGGCAGATTTTGGCTGTCTGACAACTTTCAAGTCTTCTCTTATCAGCAAAATTAAGAACAATTCAGTAGTCCCTAAAGGAATTTGTAGTAAGATCTGAGAACTGTTGTAAAGCATGAGGACAATAGGGAAAAGAGGAAGAAAAGTAACAAGTAGCCTAAGAACTGTGTAAACAAAATGCAGATGTGAGAAGTGGTTTCCACGCTAAATATATTACAATTATTTAGGATATGCTTATAATCTCATTCTGACAATTTTGTGTGTGTGTGCTATCCTACTATTTTGTCATGCCAGAAACTCAAAATGGATGGGCCGCTTTCTTATAGCAGGGCCCACGTCCTAGTGTGCATTAGAAATGACTTGAACTAGCTGGAGGCATCAGTCCTGAACTCCAAGACCCAAAATTCACCTAAAGTGATTTATGAGCAGCCAGTTGTTGCAAACCCTTCCTTGGGTGCATCGCTGCTGTAGCACCGGGGCGTGGGTTATGTGCCAAGGTAGTTGTCCGCACTTCACCTGTCAGTAGCCGATGCTCTGTATTTCTCTTTCATTTTCAGACATATTAAAAATTTATCACAAACATTTAAAGAAGAAAAATGCATTGACTTTTCTGAAAGCAATTTGTTAATTAACATCAAAGGGATGAAATTTGCCTTGCATTGCCTGGTGAGTGGCATTCTTCCATCGTCCTGGTTGCTATGGCGATGAAGGAAACTCGTTTGTTCCGGGTCACTCCTAAATTTGCACATGAAAGCATTAGAGATTACTGCTGTCTAATCAAGTTATATGGAAAAGTTTAAAGGGAGGTACAATGTTTTACAGCCAGCAACCTCAACAGAATAAAACACAATAGCTGAGAAAAAGGATTATCTCGTGCTTTTAAAAACATACTAGGAAAGTTCAAAATGGTATGAAAGCTTTTTTAGCCAAACATCTTGATTTTTTTTAATGCTATTTTCTAAATGAGGAATGTAGAATCACATTTCTAATAGAGAATTAGTGTATGCATTGCTCAACTCCAGGGCTGGATTCAGCATAATGAATAAGGCATGTGCTGTGCATTCATTAAATGATTTTACTTTTGAACTCCAGATTGTTCTGTGGCACAGTCTTTGGTATTGTCGTATCCCTACAGAAGTACGAAAAGAAATAAAAATTGTTACTCTGAGTATGAATTAGATTCTCAAAAGCGAAGAAGTCAGGACTGACACTGAACTTGCCATGGGAAGCCTCAGGAGAAGCCCACATCTTGCTGCAGATACTTATTGGCACAGAGTCTGCGTGCAGCACACGCGGACTGAATCGTGTCTGCGTGTTTGAGGGTGCTCTGCAGTGCTGTAGGAAATACCAGGTGTGTGCCATGGTGGAGACTGCCTTTTTGAACGAGCTTGTACTTTCAAATACGGATTAGGTTTTTCTCTTTTTTTTTTTTTTTCTATTATTTTATTTATTCTTGTTGATTAGATTTTCATGGCTTGCAGTTTCCAAATAATGTGTCAGTCATATTAAATGTTGTTTAAATGGAAAAGTCTAGAGCTTTAACAGCAGTTAGGCAAACAGCTGCATTACAGAACATTAAGTTACCTTAATTCTTAATATTTATGATTTAACAGTACTGTTCAGAGACCACAACTGAAGAAACATAATGAGTTCTTCAAGTTATCTTTCAAATTCAATATAAACAAGCATATAGCATCCTGTATCTTAATTATATATGAGGATATTCTTGCTATAAAATAGCATTGTTGTCATGGAAGCAATCAAGACTCAGCAACAAGGAAACTGTGTTTGAATGACCAAGGCTGTTTTTAACAACACAAAGTAAAAAAATATCCATTTTAAAGTAACTGCTGAAGCAATGTATCTGCTTGAATCTTGGCTTATTTTTCAGTTCTAAACTGGCATTTTCACTAATAAAGCAAAGTATAAGATATGTTTTGTGATGGTACAAATTAGAACCATGAAAATGTAGGAGACTGTGTATACACATCTGTACTTAGTAAAGAGGGATTAGCTATAGTAGCAGAACGTTGAGATGCACATCCATGTTTGCCTATATGTGAGGAAGGATCAGTTCAGAATGATGTATCAGTTAAATACATTTATTAATCTGTAACGTTCTATCATCCCATACTGCTAGGAAACTCACATCTATATCTCTTGATTCTACTTCTGACATTTTGTCTTCAGTTTGAGATTTTTATGTGTGATTTCCCCCCCTAACATTTTCCTGTGGAGCAGAAACATGCGTATGTTTAGATTAGTCTGTCTGATTGATTTGTCTGTTCTGTAACCTAGGTCCGGGTATTTGACGGTGTTTAAGGAGCACACTCTATAACCATGGAAGTGTTTGTATGTGTGAGAGTCTGAGAGTGATGAGTTTTTTCATATCTGAGGGGAAATACAAAATTACAAAGACTTAGTCACATACTTTGTACTCAATTTATTAATTTTTGATCTGCTGTCTTCTACACAGATTTATCGTATCCTAAGTTTCTGGGGTTTAAGGTATAAGAAGTGCATGTATCCTATCATATGCATGAGCTATATAAATTCATCCGGGATTGCATGTGCAACATGGAAGTCCGTGTAGATAGCTAGTTTCCTCACATTTGCCTAATGAAGAAATCTGCGGTGTGCCACTACTGACGGCCCAGTAGCCTAAAGGCAGCTGTGCTGCTCTGCGGGCTCTCGCAGGGAAACGCCGGGTAGCCCTTACCCTCTGCCCTGCAGCAGAGGTAGTTGAGCATTGGTGTTCTCCATCACTTTCCAGCTTTCTAACCATCTCTTCAAGATGATTAGGTTCCAATATATGGCAAAAAGAGCATTTTGCTGAAGCCAATAGTAATCTTTTCAGCAAAGTGATTAAGCGCGTGTTTAAGTGCCGCACTAGATGAGTATCTTCAATATTACCACTGACTAGTGGAGCCAGGGTTAATCCTCATGTGCTCATTTTTATGTGGAAGGGGACTTCTGACTCCTACTTCTCAAAAATCAAACTCAAGTTAATAAAAAAGAACAAAATGAATGTAAAAAGGAAGGTTAGCTATATAGATTTTTCTCTCTAGGCTTAGTGGCGATATCCATCTAACAAAATCCTACATGACACGTGATGTTACCCATTTTTTAGGACTCATTATTTGTAATTACATCCAAAATTGCAAACAAGGTTCCCCAAATACTGAAAAAAAAACCAACCAAAAAACCCCAAACATTATTTGAATTTTAGAGGGCTTTTCTGTTCTTTGCCTTGTTGGCTATTTTTAGACTGGGTTTGTTGGTGAAATGACTGTTCTCTGTATAAAAACGGCCCTAACCACTTACAAGCAAAGATATTCACACATGAGTAGACATATTTTCTATTCTTCAGTTTCAAAGTGTTTTGTCTACACCAGGAACACAAGTGATACCGTGATTTTAGCTGACCAATTGCACATCATGAATAATGCAGACTAAAATGAATAACTCATCAGCAACTCTGATGCTGAGATATGTTCTCACCCAGGGTCCGCTAATTGTGATCTGATTCATATAAAGTAGCCTGCTTTTAAATGCGTTGTGAACATTGTGAAAAAGGAATACATTCTCAACAAACAGTATTTTCAATAATTTTACCAGCTTCAGTCACAACTTTTCATTTCAATTCACAATCCAGCTCCTTATGCTGTGCCCTATATTGATCTGAAATTTCTTTCCTTATTCAACATTTAAAGAGCATCCATTTCCTAATTCAGCTTTACAGCAAATCTCTCTGTTGGGTAGGTTTTAAGCATACAAGCAAAACAGTGCTTTATGAAAATGAAGTAAGTATCAGAAGGACAAGATATTTACTGTGCTTGTACTCCCTTTCTCTGACTTACTGAAGGGAGGGAAAGAGAAAAACATGCTACGTTCACTTTAGTCCTTCTCACGTCCTTTAAATATACAGTTTTATATGATAAGCAATTTGCAATTTTAAGAAAATACTGCTGTTATGAATGATGAGTAACCATTGCATCATGCTGCATTTTCATTTTTATTTAAGAATTGTGATCCTACACTCAAAACTGAGTATAGAATGGGCATACTGATAATTTAAGAGGAGATGAAATTAGTATTTTTTCTCCTAAATCAGTGCAGGTAAGTAAGACTCATTACTTAATGAATGACTTTTAGAAGATGCATTGTGAAGGAATGGAACCTGAGCACCTTCCTGAACAAATAGAGAACAAGAGATGAAAAAGTTATTGAGAAGAAAGGTGAGTTTTGAAACATAAGGAACAGAAAACTGACAGCTGAGGGCCCAGGTTGTCCTTCAAGGGGCTTTCCACATGTGGCTTTTGAATCCTCACACGGGAGAACGAGCACCGCCTGAATGCCATCTCCCTCCTGCCGCCCTGTGCTGTTTTCCACAGTGGCAGGACATGGGGAGATTTTTGAGAGGTGGGGGGGTGTCTTTTGGGGTCATTCACAGCAACCAACGGTAAGGGATTTAGCTGGTGAGTCTTCAGAGGCTGCTCAAGTGTCAGTGGAATGAAGTAGGTTCCTTCAAGAGGTCACTTGGATTATCAAAGCTTGGCTCCTCTTGCACTGAATTTGGGTGATCAAAATACATCTCTTTCCACAGAAATTACTTAAAACATTTTAAGGTCCTTTCATCCCCCTTTGTCCACATTCAGAGCAGTTTTCACATCAGTGTGGATATATCATCAGAAAAAAGAATGAGAGAATGTGGACACATGGTTTCTGTGTTGAACGACACCAGCCTCTGCTGTCCTGTCTTCACACCCCCTCGTGGGTGCTCCAGCTGGAGCAGCTCAGAGTGTTTCATCTCATCTTTCCCATACAGATGGTAATGCTCCCCACACTTCTCCTAGTCTGAAAATAAAATGAAGTCGGAGTAGTAATGTTTAGAGACCTTGGTGACAAGTGACAGGTAGAAATGTAAGGATTTCTTCTACTTCATTATTGTTTTAAAGCCGGTACAGGTTTGCAGCAATGTGAAAGTTCATTCCTAATAGGCAAGTGCTCACATCCCAAAGCCTCAGGCTACAGTCAGATATAATTAACACCCTTTGACAGTCTCAGAAGGGAGTACAAAGACCATCTGAGCTGGGGAGGTTGAAAAACCCTGTTTCCATTGCAGCTGAGATCTTCAAGGCTGAGGCACTTTGCTGGGAGAAGTGTGGAGAAGTCAGCATTGCTGTCTGAGCTGTAGCTCCTCTGCTGGAAACCTGGATGGGGGGACTGTGACTGTGGAATCTTTCAGTAGCCTAAAGAACCCCCTTTCCCTAATGTTACGTGAAGTATTAGAAGAATAAAAATGTGGCATATAAATACCAAATGCATGAGAACTTTCGCAGTTCTTATTTAAATTAGTTTTGATTCTCTTAAAAAAAAAAAAAAAGGCAGAAAAAAAAAGAAAAAGCACTGTCTTACAGCATGAAATCTTTCTGGCATTGGTGGAGCAGTCTGTTTTCCACCTCTCCCAGTACTCATCGTTTGTTCCAGATTCGTTACAGTAATATTGCTTTTTTCCAGTGCTACATTGTTGTGATAAATGCATGCGTATTTTCTTCAGCCCTGAATTTTGGCTTCAAGGAATCGATTCAGACTGGTATTTTTCACAAATAAGCTATTATAAGAACTTCAGAGAGTGAAAATAATTTCAGCTTTCAAAATGAATTTGCTGCTGAGATCAGGAGCTGGAAATGTCAGGTGTGGCACCTACGGTTACCCTGGGCTTTCGGGGTCACGCGTGGGCAGGGAAATGAGAAGGGGCCTGACTTCCCAAGCTGCTGGAATTCCTGAGGGCTGTTAGCATTTCTGATAATTACACCCGCTTCATCACTGGTGATTAGTTCAGGACTGCATTTTTTGCTTTTGAGAATATTTTGTATTCAATTTAATAATTGAAAATAACATATAGCTTAGTTGTTCGATCCCCTCTAAATGTTACAAGTTTTGTGAGACATAGAAACATTACTGAAATGCTCATAAAACCAAAATAGGCTCTAGTAGTTGTTTACCTTCTGAAACCGTTATTTACCTGCTAAAAATCAGGGGGCCTGTCCAATTTTCTAAAGGCTTAATGGAACATAATCACTAATGATTTGCTAATTTTTCTCTTAAGCATTTGGTTATACTTCAGGCTGTGAGAATGAAATCAAATGGAGACAGAAATACAAGGGGGTGCTGTGAAATGACAACTCTTGCTATACGGTACTACACATACCTATACTGCACGTGTTGGGTTCCCCGTGTATGAATTTCCTGACTTAGGTTCCATATTTCAGTTATTTTGGTTTCTTTATTCATTGGTCTGCAAAGTAGAAGTAAAGCATGCAGCTTTACACAGTGGAACAAGAGTCATAAGTTGCAAAATACTGCTCTAACTTTTCAGTTACGTCAGTTACTATCACACATACATGCATCATGTCAGAGGCATCCTCCAGTTTTTTTCTCTCTGAACTCTCCTCAACTCATTCCTAATGAAAATTACTACAAGTACACTCATGAATGTTAATAAAATACAATATAGTTTTAAGAGCTAATCCAGTTAAATCTCCATTAGACTCCGTAATTCTATCTATTTGTCATTCATGCAAAAACAGATTTTACTGGCGTATCTTTTAAAATGCCCCAGGATCGTTTTACACTCTTCCTTAGCTCATAGCCTCAGAATAAAGAAGGAAAAATGTTGTTACCGTAGCCCGAAATGAAAAGTGTTTGTTTCTCTCAGCTTTTTCCTGTACTGCGTGGCTCACAAACTGCTGTGTACTTGGCACTAAATCCACATGAGAAAGTAGAGTTATATTGTGAAATGGCAGCAGTTACTGCAGCATGGTTTCAGGACAAACTCACAGCTGTCAGCTTTTGGATCAGTCAAGTGTGGAGTTAGTGCAGGGAAAATGTTTAGCCTCAAGGGGGAGAAAGCCAGCTGCCATGTCCATTAGCACCCTTTGTTGACCATCCAAGAACACCGGCGGCATCCAAGGCAGCTTTGTCCCAGCTCTCTTTGCTGCAGGAAATTACTGGAAGATGCCCAGTATGTGGGCAGAGAACGGCACGGGTAAAAATAAGGCAGAGGTAGAATTGCATTTAGGTTTTGAGGTATAGGTTGTTTGATTCTTTGAGTATCCTCAGGTAGAGCCTGAATTTGCACCTGTCCTTTCAAAAAGAAAGGGATTAATGAAACACGACGGAAGAAAAGACAGTTAGCCCCTTTGCCTTGCATGGCAAACACAGCAAAACCAGGCCCCTCAAAAGGATAATCAACGGAATGTGCTAATATTTGAGCCAGCACTTTCAAAATCCTCAATTAATTTGGGGGCTGAGGATATTGGGTGCTCAATCTGAGCACTCCAGCTGCACTTGAATTATCTGAGAGTGTAGATGCTTGGGATCTCCTAAAATGAGATCCCAGCTGTTTCTGGTTGATAAGTCTAAAATTAGTAATCACTTTTGACAATTTTATTTTAAATTAAAAATTAAGTGCTTTCATTCATTATTTGTATTACATCATAGCACTTGGGAGCCCAGTCACAAATCAGGACCCTACAGTGTTCGGTACATACAGACAAAGAACAAAAGATTGTCCTTGTCCCAGCCTTCTTACAGGTTAACTGTAAAACTGTGTATCAGAAACAAAGTCAAGGGTACAAGGATACTACGAGATATGATCCATCAGCATTGTCTCAACAAAATCAGCGGCCTGAGCAGTGGCAACTTGTCGCTTTGTTTGTAAAAATAAAATTTTGTGTATACACAAAAAGGCAAAGGTTTAAGGGAAGATTGAAAAGAAAACAGTAGCTCTTTTGTATTACCTGCCAAGCTGCGCACTCCACATCCGGCTGAGCGTACCCTGCGGCACTTGGTGTGGAAGGTTATACCTGCAATGGATGAGTGTCTCTGAGGTAGTATTCAATACACTACCATTTGTTCTTGTTCTAAAACTGTTACTGGTTGCCTCTTTTTTTCTTTTTTTTTTTTTTTTCCTCTCTCTTCTTCCTGCTATTCTTCCTGGCACTATAATCAACAGATGAAGTATTATTTCTGTATAGATTATAGTTGTTGAATTGAATAATAACGTATCATAAGGCAAGACAGCAAAATTGCTATTGATGTCCAGATAAGTATCACCAAATGAAAATTCTCAACTTTAAAAGTTAAGAGAAGTACTAAGTAGAAAAAGGTGCAGTTGACACCGTGACAAAAACTCACACAATCATGCACTGTGTTTGTATTTTATATTAATTTCCTCATATACGCTTGTGTGTGTGTGTGTGTGTACATACAGTTGTGTGTTTTTGTGTATTGTGTGGATGGATGAAAATAAAATATACAGGGAAATATCTGAGTACTTTGTTCTCCTTTTGTATGTGCACTGCTATTATTCCCTAACTAATTCGTACTATAAGACTGAAGCATTGTATTTCAATCTGTGAAAAAAATGCCATTGTTTAAATAAACAATGCAGAGGCAGGAATTTGAGTCAATACGGAATAATGTACACGCAAAGAACGAAATCCTTAGCAGGTAGCTTGACTGTGGTTATGTCAAGTCTCCCTAGCAGGGATGGCGCATCCACAGTGCTGTAAGTACACAGGAGGTAAGGAGTATTTATGTGTGTGCTTATTCATGGCAGAAGGAGAAATCATACTGACAATGCAGACAAAGAATTTTTGAAGAGTTGTTTACAGTTCGCTGGAGTAAAGGAATAGTACAAAACCTGCTGTAGGATAGTAAACCTACACATTCACCATTTCCGTCAGCATTTTTACTTTTTAATTCATTTTTATTTATGAGACTGAGCCAAAATTCTGAAGCTGATCATCATATTTGGATGAGAGTAGGAAACAGATGTGAATTTTAGCATTCAGATATATCCTAGCTATCTGACTGGCTGTCTGCTGGTTATTTTTTATAGTTTTAATCACTTCCTCAAGTACATGACATATTCTTGATCTGGGCCACCAACATTTTTCCATCTTGGCATTAAGCAATAAGGAATTATTCCTCTGTGTAGGTGCAGGTGCAATGAAGAATTATCCTGACTGCTTATGGCTTTCTAATTCAAATGAGATAATCATAGAAGGTTGTATAAATCCACTAACAGCTGAGAATACCCCTAAAAATATCCACGTAAACATCTTACAAGAAATGTTCTCACATGGATTGCAAAAGAGAATTTTTTTGATCTAGAAGTTTCTTGTAAAGCTCCATTTAACTTATTATATTTACTTCAGACTTTCTTGTCTTCTGCAGGACCCTCTAGCCCTGAAAACCTTTCTTATCCTCCTACACTCCATATTCAGCTTGCTCTTGATTACAGTTATTTTACCACTGTAAGAATTCTACTTCCAAAAATACATATGAAGGCTTTTATTTCTGTGCTATTCAGCAGAAAATAACCACAGCATGGAGGCCACAGAAAATTGTGGATCTTGTTTCCTGCCTACTTGCATTAAACAGTAGAGAACTAAGGCCACCAAACCATTTCCATCCACCTGTGTGTGTATCTCCTCTGGAGACCTGATATTGAGCTTTCTATCTCTAATAAGCTCTTCCACTTGATTTACAAAGGCAGGTCATCTCCATACTCCAAAACAATATTTTGTCTAATTACTTAGGCAAAACCAGACTGAATGTCTATCATGATCACTTCCAGTGAGGGGCTTGTCCTGTTAGAAGGAAAGAAAAAGAAAAAAAAGAAGACAAAAAAAAAAA
>VXBL01008568.1:3543710-3599451 GCA_013400195.1 Aramus guarauna
AAAAAAAAAAAAAGCAGCAGCTCTGGATTTAAATTCCTTACTTTCATAAGCAAGATGGTCACATTTATTTAAAAATTATTCTTCTCTAGATTATCAAGGCTTTGCTTGCAGTCATGGGTGATGAACCTTGAGCCAGTCTTAAAACATTTCCAGGAACACTTACCAAAACCGTTTGGTTTGGTCAGTTCCCCAGCATTGCCAGAGGAGATACTAATCCTGATTGTTCTCCGTTCATGGACAAGGGGACAATGACTAGATACAATATTAAGCTGTCAAAAGGGCAGGTTTATTTATTTGACCTTTTTTCTTTTTCCTACAGGAATTAGTATTTCTAGATTACTGGTTAATCAAGAGAGGCACTGTTATAGAGTAGGGCTGAGAGGAAACTCTCTGTCCTTGATTTCCAGAGCGTGGTTGTTGTTATTTCAAAATAAAACAAGTGTTAGCAGCAGGACAATGTGTCAGTAGTTAGATATAACTTCAGTGAAAGTTGTTCTTCATTAGCTGATTTGGGTACACTTTAATGGGATTACACTTACCTATTTATTGTGAAGGTGCTGTTAATATAACAAATGAAAAGAGAATAGAACTGCGTGAAAATATTGCCATGCTTGCAGGAATTAATATTTTTATAAAGTAGAGACATAGTAAGTGGGTAGAGGGGTTTGGGTTTGGGATTTTTTTTTCACCATTCAACCTGCCCTAAAAAACCTATCTCTTTTAAACTTTTTAAAATATTGACAATTTGTTGCAGTAAAATGAAAGTGGTATTTTTCTCTATGGAGTTTAATTTTCAGCAATTTCGTAATAATGGATAGAAGTTTTCCCTCAGCATGAATCTTAAGCATCATTGAAGCCCAGTTTAAGAGTGCAAGCTTGATTTGTGACATTTACATCTCTTAATATATAAAGAAATTTTATGTAAGATAATTTGTTTTTTTCTACTTGCATCATTTTGAAGCGTTCACAATAAGTCACCTTCGGAGCGTGTTAAAGACTTGCCCTTATTCCACAGCTGTTTACCAGCATTTCTAGAAAGTTAATATGCTCACCGGCCTGACTCCATCCAGTGCAGCGACGCTTCCCCAGCCCTCAGTCCTTTGACAACACATTTACTGGTCTGTGCTTCACAAATGAACGTGGCACCACGGCAGTACAGAGGGTATGATGAACGAGGCTTTCTCTGGACTCCACTACTCTGTATGCTTTGTTCATCATTTTGATGGAGTTAGATACGTGGATTTATGTCAGAAAGGTCATGTAATCTGATTTCTAGATCTGTGCCCAGAGATAGGTCTTTATCTAATTACTCCTGTATAAGAGGAATGACTTGGTTTTATGAATAGTATAGTTTGGAAATCCATTCAGTCTGGGTTTAAAGATTTTAGGAAATGAGAATGTACAAATTCACTTGGTAGTTCTTTCCAGTGATTAATTGATGTTAATGTAACATGTCATTGGATTAGAAAAAGAAAAAAAGATTCTGACATGACTATAATAGGAAAATTCTCAGCTTTGGAAATGATAGATATTTCACTGTGTTTAATTTTCCTTTCATTTATGAGTTACTGGTAATGTGCTGATAAACTGAATAGGAATTGGAGTAGGTTCTAGTAGCTCAAGTATTTAAAGAATATTAAAATCTGTTAACTATTCTGTTTACTCTCTAAATAACATTGGAACAAGATGGCTGTGCTTTTTTTTTTTTTTCATTTTATTTCTGGGTTTAGGGGTTTGGGTTTTTTCTTTTTTGTTCTCTGTAATAGGAGTGATAGAACTAAGTGATATCTATGGGGGTTTTGTGTATTTTCTTACGATCTTGTAGACATGTTTTCGACACAAGGATGTACATATACACCAACACAAAGTGTATATTTAGGAACCTGCAGTTTCCGCAGAGCAGAGTCCTCTGAGATTTCAAAATCTAAGTGGGGTGTTTCAAGTAATGCTTAGGCTTTGAACTAAGTCTTTGCACAGGATAAATTTCACTGCCAGAAATGTAGAACTCCAGGTGGAACTCCGGTATACATCTAGGAGTGTTTAATAAATAAAATAAAAAATCTTTATTGTGTCATTCATAATTTGAAAAAAACCCCGCAGTGTCAGAAGAGTTTATTGCCTTAAATTTTATGATGCCTTCCTTACAGACTGTTAATTTTTTCATTTGAATGAAAAAAAAAAACATGTATTCCCCCAATTCAAAACTTGTGAGACCAAGCAATTTTGTGGATTTTCTTCATCTTCACATCTTTTAAAATATTTTTCTGGCTGCTGTAGAGAAGATGGTAATATAATGGGCAAAACATTATGGGGAAAGCATTTAAAATTTCAAATGGTGATAGAAAACCCCTGAGGAAAAATATTTCCATCACAAAGTGTTCTCTTTTCAAGGGATCTTTGAAGTCTGTCATAGGACTCCACATTCAAAAATCTTCCTGCTTTGTTTCTTTTTTAAATTAATCATTTGAACATTTTTGGGGGCTTCAAATGTTTACTGGGTGATTATTAAGACACTGAAGTACTGAAGAAGACTCATGAGGCTACATATTCACCCTCCTAGCCTTTTTATATTTTATTTTGACAAACCATCAATTGGAATTTTTAATTCAAACTATTCTCAAATGTTACAGGATTTTTACACAGTATATTATCAAAGTATCAAGTCCTTTAATAAGGGTAATTAAACATGCCAAGTTTGTTTCCATAGCCCTAAGTCTGCAATTGCCTAGTCTTTCATTATGTTACATGACTGACTTCGGCTCGCTCATTATTTACATATTTACAGCAAAGGCAATGGCAATGCTCCATCCAGTTCTAAATAGTGGTATATTTCTCATCGGAGTTAATCATAAACAATTATTTTGGAATAGGTAATAAAACAATGGGCATTAGAAAGTGCAATCATAGAGAAATAAATGTCAGTTTTACATTGATTATTGATGAGAGTTGTCTGGATTGAACAGGAATTTTATATGTGCCCTTTATTTGGGAAGACAAGAAGAAATAGAAAGGGCATCCCTATTTCTCGGGGGAAAAAAAAGTCTTAATGCTTTATATGAAATAATACTTTTTTTTAATTAGATGTGGTACAGAGATTGTGGATTTTAATATAGTTTAAATGGAGGTTTTGTGAGATTTTAGAAACCTGTACCTGCCACATAGTAAGTGTCATGAACTTCATCTCCTAACAGAACCTGAAAAGGAAATACTTACTTTTGCGTGGTCTGCACTGTTGAAGCTGATGAGTAGTGCAGATTGTGGCTATCCTGCAGAAAACTTCTGCACCTAGTATGAACATTCGACTGCGGGAGAAAAATCACATTTCAAGTATTCTTCACCTCTGGTAATGAGAGTATATATATCTCTGTTTTGAAAAAACCTATACTTTGGATTAGAACCCAAATGTTACGGTAGTGGGATCATTTTCCCTGTCCTCAAGCTGGCACTGAGTAAGGTGGTTTTCTTCTTTTTCTAGCCGGGTAATGAAGAGGAAATCTCTAATATTCTATAATTGTCTTGGTTTCACAACATAGTATCTGCTTTGTGGTGCATACGCTGGCTGATCCTTTTTATTTTCTCTCTCTTTGTCTTCGAGTGCCGGAATTTCCCACTGTTGTGCCCTTGATTTTGTCATTGGAATACATCCTAGCAGAAATTTCGGTTCACAGAGCAAGGTCCTCTTTATTTTAGAGTTGTGAAAAAGTTAACAAATTATAAGTATTTTAGTAAAGACAGTAGTGATAACTCAGGAATAAGGTTTAGACTTAACGTCTGTGCCAGGGACTACATTAACTCTAGTCAAAAATAAAAGCATGTGAAATGGCATACTACTGACATGAGCTGATTATGATAATGCCTCAGTACAAATTTTTGAAAATCAGATACTATAAAAATATACCATTAACTTTATGTTAATAAAATATTTTGCTTGATGCCTTTTAAATTATTCATTTGAAGTAGTCTAAAAATATAAAAGAACTCTTATTATCATTCAATTTACATGATTACTTTAAGTTCACTTTTTTGGTTTAACATAAACAGAGTATAAAATTCCCATCAAGCTTTTGGATATTTAAAATGTATCATTTTTATGCAAAAATTGGAGCCTGTTAGGATGTTAAGGTTGTCATTAGTATAAATATAACTTCAATTTCTGATTTGAAACTGTTTTACACATAGAAATTACTGCGTTTGCTGATTTGACTCATTATTTCTGCTTTGATTATTCATGTGCTCTTTTGAAAAACACAGTTTTAAAAAATAAAAGCTAAAAAGCTCTATAAATTGACTTAAAATATTATTATGAGCATTTCTTGTAAGTCACACAGGAATCAAGGTAGCCGTGGAAGGAGATATTTGGCTTATTGAGTATGTGACTTGTTATTTTTAAGGCAAGCTGAGCTTTGTATGAACAGTGGCGTTAATCTAAGTATGAGCAAGGCACTTGAGGACTCCCCAAAGCAATTAAAGTGAAGCAGGTCACTTTTCCTGAGACGGAAGCCTCCATCAGCCCTTGCAGGGAGACTGAGCAACCTCTCTGCGTTATTTGCTGGGGGCTGAAATTTGGAGAAGGTGTTACCTGATCCTCTGCTGTCTCTGGTCATGTGAGATGATGGATTTGTACAACTTTCTGACCTTTATGATCACTGTTGTTTCCCAGAAGTAGTGGCAACTTCTAGAGCCTCAGATGGTTTGGTTTTTTTTGTTTTTTTTTCCCTCCTCTATTTCTATTTGACTGTAAAGTCCATTTCCTTTGACTGTAACGGCAATTGTAAGAGTGCAGACTTGTCGTCAGACTTTTGAGTCTGATTCAGCCGTTCAGTCTTCATGACCACTCAATCACTTTAATACCATGGCCCACCCGGAGTCTCCACCTCAGTGCCGCGCTGACACGTATCCCTGACCCAGCGAGCTGCTGCCCAGTGCCACAAGCACGCTGTGTCATGGGAACCCAAACCTGGGGAAAAAGGACAGCGGTTGCAAAAGTTAACTCTCAGCACTTAGTTTCGTGGTGATGAAGGGAATCAGTTTTATGGTGATGAAAGGAATTTTATTCGGGACTTCCTATGGAGAGCTGTGTGCACAAAGGATTGCAAGACCGCGGAGATAAACCTTGGCAACTGGAATAAGGCCACAAAAGGAACAAGCCAGCTTTTCAGTCATTCACAAGGGATACGGCCTGAAATCGAGTCAGCCCTGGATTGCCATCAGCCAGCATATGCAGGGGATTCTCACAGCTGCTGTGCCCAAGCCTTGTTTATTGTAGGAGGTCACAGAAAATAGATGGTTTCATTTCTTATTTCTAAGAGTCATCTTCGTTTTCTGTGCTTTAGACTTAATCCACACCAAAGCCACTCTGGCTGAGAAACACTAGACAATGTTATTTCCCTCTGATTAGCACTTTTTCCCAAATGGTTGTTTAATCTCCATATCTAGGTTAATTTGAAATAGCAACTGAGAACACAGAGACTTCCAAGAAGGAGAGAAATATATTGTACTGCTTTGCTAGAAAATGAGCTTCACAAAGGAAAGGCATTTCGACGTAGTGTTGGCTGTTAAAAGGCACTTTCCATGGCTGATACCATTTGCACAAGTGTCATACTGTCTTGTCTTAAGCTCACTTTCTAGAGTTACTGTGAAAATTGAAGAAAGTTATGATATGATGGGAGTTTTGGAGGTGGTCATAGAGTCTAATTTTAGGAATTCAACTGATGTTCCCAAGATAGGCAGCTTGCGTCATTGGCAATCTGTATACTAAGGGGCAGGAGAAGAAGATGATTTTTGAAGCAATTCAAGGAAGTCTAAGTCAAGTAATCTCTAAGTTAAGGTTCTTTCACCCTTTTTATTGCTGTACAGAGGACCCAATGGTTAATTTAGGTGTTTCTATTAGATATGAGATTAGATAGTATAAATATTCCTCCCTCTTCTTGTTGCAGTTTAGCCATGAAGCACAATTAAACCAGCTGATTTGGGGAGTGTCTTTGACTGATGTCCTTAGAGGTTTGTTAGTGAAAGAGAGCTTCCTTTATTTGACAGAAAGTTCGTTGCATGAAAACACTTAAGCCCCAAAGATTTCCTGAACATGGGCGCTGTAATGTAGTAATGCATGTCTTTAAAGCTTTGGTTACCTTCAGGAGCTCACAGAGTACAGAACGAAGCCAATAAGCATTGCAGATGATGCTGTACATGTTCTGTGTAATTATATCGTCGTATTTCTCTGGTTTAAGTTGGTAAATGGCTGCTGGGTTTGACGACAGCCCATACCTCAAAGGTGTCAGCCACTACAACGCAACTTAATTTAGAACTGCAAAGTTTAGAGAAAGTTTTTCCCCTAACTTGTAAATATGGAAACCCTAGTAAAGGGATTTTTTTTTTTTTTTCCTAGGCACCGTTATGTAGGCATTCAGGTAAGGAACTGTCAGTCAAGTGCGTGATAGATGCATTTTGTTCATTTCTCCAGATTATGTAGCCCAAAGTACAAAATATAAAACCAGTCTTCATTGGCATCCTAGCAAACAAATGTATTGTATTATATAGAAGTACCACTAAAACTTGTTATCTGGTTGCATTTTTGAAGATTTAACATAACCAAAGTATTGAGGATGTGAAAAGATGTGATAGAGGTGTACCAGTTAATCATTTTTCACTAGTTGGCAGTTTGGCACAACTATGTGTTTGGCTTTCTTGAGATCCATAGCTTCATAGGCAGTGTGGACATCAGCAGCAAGAAGGCAAACTATGTTTGGTACCTGAGGCAGTAATTACTCACAAGAAGTTACAGACAGAGAAAATGTAGCCTAAAACCTCTTCCAGGTAGTAATTCCTAGCAGAAGGGTTAGAAGCCAGTTTGTGTAATATATGAGGCTCTGAAACAGATAAAGCCTGTTGGGGATCTTTTCTTTCTTTAAATTGGTAAGTCATCTTGTGATGCATAGTATCAGGTCATGTCAAACAAACAGGTGATGTGACAAAATGACCATCAGTTCAGCAGTGTAAAACATCGTGGGTTTCTTAAATTGTCTTTCATTTAAACTTGTTAAAAGTAGTGATATAGAGAAAAAGAACCTCCATTATTCAGTCTCTTCTGTAGAATCAGACTAATATTTTGTGAAATGAAATTCAAGCTAGAGCTGTTAGCTGCTTCCATAATTGTAGAAACTGCTTGAAATGTGACTGTGCTACTTGCAACCATAAAATCAACTTAGAGGTGGTTGATTAATAGATATGTAACAGATGTCTGGTGAATCAGCTGAAGAGAAGTGCTATGACCTACCAAGCACGCTTCTGTATAGTTTTCTCCTTTCTCACAAAAGAACATACCTCCTTTCAAAACGTATGCTTCAGGAAGAGACAGGGAGTACAACTCTTTTGTCTCCTAAATACATCTGTACTCTTCATTGACAAATGCCAGGTTTCAATGAAGGATGTGCCACAAAACTCTGTCCCTCTGAGTTTATCAGTGTCTGTCATCGAGCTGGTCTGTGCCCCTGGGACCTCCTGGGTACCTTGTGTTACCAAAGTGACCGAGGTGAGAATTTGCCCAAATTCCTTAACTTTTCTGAAGAACCAATTATGACGGCTCTTCAGGGGCAGGTACAGTCTGCAGAGTCAGAAATGTGATGCACAGGTCAATGATAAACTTGGCCTCTCCCAGCAGCTGGGGTGGAGCACTTTTTGGAAAGCAGTTAGTCCCTCCTCACCAAGAACCTGGGAAACCTGGGAGCCTTTCACAGGTTCATTATGAGGAGCAGCTTATGAGGAGCAGCTGAGGGAACTGGGGATGTTCAGCCTGGAGAAAAGGAGGCTGAGGGGAGACCTTACGGTGTAAGGCAGCTACCTTGCAGGTAGCTACCGGAGGTTGTAGCCAGGTGGGTGTTGGTCTCTTCTCCCAAGTAACAAGTGATAGGACAAGAGGAAATGGCCTCAATTTGCGCCGGGGGAGGTTTAGATTGGGTATTAAGAAAAATTACTTCACCAAAAAGGTTGTCAAGCACTGGAACAGGCTGCCCAGGGAAGTGGTTGAATCACCATTGCTGGAGGTATTTAAAAAATGCGTAGATGTGGTGCTTAGGGATGTGGTTTAGTGGTGGGCTTGGCAGTGCTGGGTTAGCAGTTGGACTCAATGATCTTGAAGGTCTTTTCCAAATTAAATTATTCTATGATTATTCCCTGTGCTACCAGTTTGGACCCATCAGCAATTCTAAAAAATTTACATCACTAGAAAAATAAAAAATCCGCAGCAAAGGGATTTCATACCTTATTTCACATTCCATTTTCATTGTAGCTGAAAATACAAAATGCTAAATTTGGCACTTGTGCACTTACTACACTGTCTCATACAATAGATAACCTTACTAGCTGGAGACAAAGCAGGATCTTATGCAATGAAAGTGTTTTTACTTTATGCATTAGTTTCTAGTTTTAGAGGTTTTTTAAAAGTTTAGTTTAGTTTCCTTTTTAGCTCTAGTTTCTTTGCTACTTTATTCTCCTTTTCCTTTGGTCAGCTCTCACAAGATTCATATGCCAAGGTGTGAAACGTTCTGCATTATTTTGCAGCAGCATTTGTGTCTCTGGGAGGAATCGGAGTTTGTTTCACTGGCAACTATGAAATCACCACTGGGTCTGTCATGTGGTTAAGCTGCAGATGGTTTGCATGAGCTGCTTGTTTCAACTGCATGAAATGTCCCTCTGGACTCTGCTGTGATTCTGAGGAATATATGCACTATCAGTCACATGAAAACAAAATCATGTTTTACTTTTCTGTGACATTAATCCTCACTAGCCATAGGTTTAGTTGTACAGTTCAGCTGCTTCTTCAGGTGAGGGAAGGAAGACGCGCCGGTGGGATGTGAGAATAAGCTATAACGAACCTCTCACAGGCATCGTACAGCCCGGTTGAACCTCGGGAGGTACCGTTGCTGATAGCCAGGGATGGACGGAAAGAAAATCCTCACATAGAAGTTTTTGCCAAGTATCATATCAGGAAGAAATTCTTTCTTCCCCTCAATGGATTGCCAATACAAAAAGGTTTCAAATAAATATACTAAACAATTTTCTCCTTTACAGTATTTTTTAAAAGATAGATTCTCTTTTCCAGAAGAGTATATAGGGAAGACAGGCTGTGGCGGTCAAGCTACTTTTTCTCAACAATGTAACATTTTTATATGCAGCCATGCTTGATGTGAAAGCCACAGGCAATGCTGCAGCTTGTTGATGATGGTTTGTCATTCATCTAGTTTCCCTGGCACAATTTATGTATATGCAAATACAAATTCTTGTCATGCCGCTAGATATTTTAAATGTCAAAAAACTCTGGTTACCCTGTACAAGAGTAGAGGCTTACAATGCTTGTATGTGCATCATGGATCAGAAAGAGATTACAGATCAGCTGAAACGACAGTAGTATTTCACATAGAACGCACTGAATACATTGGGGAGGGGGTTATTGTCTTTATGAATTTCAGGCTCATGAAAGGTGTTCAGTTATCACATCTGAAGTTTCATATCTAATTATTGTTAACCTGAGACACCAGCACACTGTGGTTAGAGACAGCAGGGCAATGTTTTCAAAATGTTTCTTCATCATTTAGATACTGAAAGCAATGGCCGCACTTTGAAATATTCTCATTGTGTGACATTTTGACTGCTTCCAAATGTCTGGATAGAAATGGCAGGAGGGGAAATCTTGAGTGCTTCTGAAAATCTCCCATTTACTCTTATCAAACTTAAGAAATCCCAAAATACATGACTTTGTTACTCGTATTCCTTATTTAGTTGGCTCATAGATTTTTAAATGAATATATTTTATACTATTTTTAAAATGCTGAATAATATTTTAGATGCCAGAGATTGGCACTCTATCTTAATATTGGGATCCTATTGAAATGAGATGTTCAATCTGACAAAATACGCATGGATGGTCTGAACAGCAGGACAGAAGGCTAGACTGGTCAGCCTCTAGGTAAATAAGATGGTAAAGAAACTACGAACATATCTAAGGTGAATAGGACTTTGATATGTCAATCTCAAGTTGTAGGTGAGATGCAACTAAAGAGCTGTTTTCATGAAGCAGCAGCAGCTTTGGGGTGAGAAACTGGAAGCCAGCGTTGTTACAACAGCTGGCTTTCCTACCTTAAAAAAGTTTACTTTCATCTCGTGGCACAACACTCAAATTGTAAGACTGAGACTCGCATTTTTTCCTCAGATTCTCATGCAAGACCCAACGTGATGCTTTCAGCATCAGGTATCAGTTGTCTGTATCAGAAGGCAAGCCGTGGTCAGTTGTCAGACCTCTGTGATGTTCTGGTGAGAGGATATGAAACCATAGGCTGTAACAAATTACAAGATAGGAATGTTGCATCTTCCCTATTTCCTCTTTCGCTACTTGAAAGCCGAAGTTACAAACTAAATAGAAAAAAAAGAGAACCTCTGCGTCTTCTTGTTAAGTAAAAGTTCCTGACTTGAACTCTGTAGTTTGTGAAAGGGGCGTGGGGTGTGGAAGCCACTTTGAAGTGTTAAGCTTTGTCTTCCTGGGGAGTAACTATATGTAAAGGCAGAGCTGCGATATTGGCTTGCCGAGTGTCGCGCCACCTGCTCTCCGTGTAAGTGACCTCGGGATTGTAACGCAGTCACACAGCAGTAGTCTGACGCTTCAAGTCTGAAACTGTTTGCCGATGGCAGCTTTATTTTATTTGTGTGGAAATTGCTCAGCTCTGACATTTATAGCATGATTGTTGCTCTGCTCAGATCCTTCTCTGATCTATTGATCTGTGCTTTCTTTTCTCCTGACAAAGTACTCCGTACTCATTTATAAGTCCTTGCAATTAGCAAAAGTCATCACCATAATGTTTTGATATAAATTGGACATTGGCAATTTGCTGAAAGGTCATGATGCCAGTAGAAAAAATGGGACCCTCCCCCTAATCTCAGCAGCACCCATCTGAGAGCAGAAGTACCTTTTATATAGGCTTAAAGTACAGGCTCACATCCTGAATTTTTGTTTTCCCCTCTCATTAGAAGGATTGGAAAAGTAGCCAGATTTGAGGAAGAGCTGTCTTGCACAGTGCTGGAGAATGCAGCTTTTGATTCCATCCCACACTCTTCTGGGTGTGAAATCTGAGAGGCTGAAACTATCCCACGTTAGCCGTGTGCAGCTGATAGTCTCCGGTGCTGCACTCCATCGAAGCTCTGCATGGGAAGGTCTGTCCTGAGGAAGAGTCCCTGTACTTGCCTCTTCTGCACCAAACAGAAATGTAGACAAGCAGATCACATAGAAATTAAACCAGCAGTTTGTATGTCTAAAATAGTCATACTGTTAAATATAACAGTAAGTCCAAAATAATTTTTAATTGATAAAATAATTGATTAATAATTGCTTGCCAAAGTTGTGTCAAATGCAGACCAAGTTGGCAGCAGCTGAAATTTTTTAATGTGAGCACTTAAAATGTTTAGTGGCAATTTGAAATTGTTTTGGGAGCTGTCGTCCATGTCGCAGTTGATACATGTCTATATTACTAATCATAATGACATCTATTTTTTCATAATTGCCAAGAACAGAACCAGAAAAGCACTTAACAGTGAGTGAATGATTTCCATTCTAACTCACATACATTATCCTTTCACTTCATTTGGAGAAGTGAAATTTCTCACTCATAAGAGACCAGGCTGTTAGGACTTACAAAATCTGTGCTGATCATGACGATCACATACTGTGCAATACACAGAAAATTATTTTGCCAAAAGCTTCACTAGAAAAAAAAGATTTGCTTCATTTATAAAGTTTCAGACCTAAGACACCTCTAATATTCTCTTAAGAAAAGAGAAGAGATCCTGTTTGAAATACAACATGAATTTCTTCAAACAACATGGAGGGTTAAGACAGTAGGAGAAAAGAGAAGTTTTACAGGAACTGTTTACTTATTAACCAAGGCACATAGGCTGACTCGTGCGCTCTGGAAATACATCAGACACGCTGGCAAAAGATCAAGGATCATATAGAAGCATAATAAGATTTGCCATTTTTATATAGGATTCTGTCTCTCAACTGTTGAGAAGTAGTCATTGATTGCTGCCATAAAGGAAAAGAACCGCCATTCCCCATGAAGCACAAATTAACAGTAATATGCAGAAAATACTGGAATTCATGTTGGATGCCAACAAGTAAGAATAACAAAAAAGCATGACCGCGTGAATAAGAACTTCTTATTGCTCTTTAAATAACAATTTTAGAGGAATTTAGAAGTGAGTTAGTGTACTGACAAATGCTTCCTGGAAATAGCCAAAATTGTTAAGGTTTTTGTGTTGTTGTTGAAACATGTCTGAATTTTAAGGATAGAATATATACATAAAGAGAAGAATAATTCAAGAATTCATGTACAGAAAAAAAAGAAAAAAATAGGAAACTAGTGCTAAAGAGAGAAAAACTCATAAGAATTAGATCGGAGATGATCTTTAGCATTTACCATTTCCCCTAGGTATCTACCATTCTTTCCAGCTGATATTTTTATTAAAGGCTTTACACAATGCAAAACATTGGGAAAATTGTCCCACTGTTTGTTCCTCCTAATGTAGTTGTTCAGTCATAAACAGAAAAGGATGCGTAACACTTCCTCATACTTCAGATATAAGCAAAAGCTAATGATCGGAAAAATTCTCATAGAACTTCTTTCCTCCAGCCTCATTTCCAGGAGATCAATAAAACTCAGGAAATAAAAGAATCCAGTGGCCACTTTAATTGGTAATAAAAAGACTTTTGTGACATCAGTGACTTCCAGGTGTCAGGCGCATAGCAATTTCTCTCTTTCTCAGACTAATATAGCCACAATCAACAGTTGGTGTTTGAGGAAGGATTATACAGTTTGCAGATCAGGCAAAACACAAGTGTAGACATTGCTAACCCGGCTCGACAAATGCCATTATATCTTAAAAAATGAAGTCCAGGATGAGCCTCACCTGGTGCACCCTGGTTTGGGGCACGCGCAGGGACCCCAGCTGTCCCCACTCAGTAATATCACAAACTTTTCCTCTGTTATATTGTCACGTCGTGTTTTTGTACATAACTTGTCATGAATGAGATGGATGGATTTCACACGAGTGATGGATGTCACCCATCCCTTTGGATAAGCCAACTTAGCCTGCCACCTGTATTGCCTTAGAATCGTGCGCATTAGTTGTAATACCCTTGTGCCTGCGGTCCGTTCTGCTGTCATTGGAATAGATGGTTTGTTTGGCTGTAAAATATTCCAAAAGGTATTTTCATCACCTTGGAGTGAATGCGGTGGGTCCATCCCATATTGGAGAATGAAGGTCTTTTATAAATAACAACAGAAGGCATGCTTGTCATTTGAATAAATTCTTAAATAAAAACATCTGAAATTACACTTTGTGTTAGCTACAAAATACTTCCTCGGCTCTTAACGCTGAAGTTCAGCCGCATATGGCATTGTTGTTTTTTCAGACAAGATTCTCATTCTTCCAGAAAGAATATGTATTAAAGTCATATTTACAAGTAACCTACATAAGACCTGCTGATGTCTTGAATTTTCATAAGGCATTCTTTTATGAATTACAGATTCATAAAATGTCTCAGTAATTGTAGGCTGGGTATTTGCATGTATCATGGCTACTCCTGGTGCAATGCATTTTCCATGATAAGTAAGATTCTGCTTATAAGGCCTATGCCCCAGTAAACTGCAGGAAACAAGACGTTGTCTCCATTTGAAAGACTTTCAGCTTTGAAACAAAATGGATGTTAGAGGCTTGCTTGCTTTTCCTTTCCACCCCCTCCCCCTTTCTTTTTTAACTATGGTAAAATTTCTTATGATTTACTCTTCATCCACTCCTAGTGCACTTTAACATTTTAATTTATTTAAGGCTCCTAAAAATACTGAATTGCCCAATATTCAGAATTTGTAGCTGAATACAGTGAGCAGACATTAGAACTCAGATGGGTGTAAGAGCCAAAAATGACTTAATGTAATCAGTGATCTAAGGTCTTGGTCATCTGATGAGGAAACCTTCATCATGAACTTAATACAAGTGGAATCTAAACGATCTAACGTTACCAGTCCCTTAAGTGCACTTTAAAGAAGCATCTGCTTCTTTAACTGTCTTATAACCTGTATCAGAACTGCATAGGCACACGCATGTATGTTCAGTTTCTGCTTAGTGTTTTCACTCAATATATTTGAAAGTGGTTTATATACACAGTAAATAAACTGTTTATTGTTTATATTCCTTTTGAAGTTGTTTTGGTTTTTATTTTTTACAATTTGAAACTCATTTTTAAGTAAGTTGAGGAAGAAAACTTACATAATGCGAACACAGTTACTTCAATTGCATATGCTATTGTCATCTACTTGCATGCCAGTTAATTTGCAAGAGCAGTTTAACTGATAATTGAACTTTTTTAAACAGATGTACATATGCTGTGTGTATGTCATAAAAAAATGAAAGTCCTCATTCTATTTCTTGGAGAACTGAATGTGTAAATCTTCTGTCTGATTCAGATGGCCCAATTTTTCATATGCAAAGATCCGTCAGAAACCTCATGAAATCCTTAAGTTCCTCTGTAAAATGTCACAAATGAATTTTCTTACTGTAAATATTACTGATCCAAATCAGAATCTTAGGTACTTATCCTTAATAAAAGGACACTAAAAAACTGAGGTTATTAAAATATTGTGACTTTGAGGGGGAAGAGTGTGATTATCTTTATGAGGAAAAGCAGAAAAATGATCCACTGCCTCTATATTTAGTTTACAGACTCTCTTTCTTAAGAGGAAGTATCCTCCTCTGTTAAGAAAAAAGATAATTTGTCTAAAACATGTAGGAAAGAACAAAAAACAGTCAAAACCCACAGCTATTATTACATAGGTAGCTAGAGAGATCAAATTCCTACGAGTTCCAGAATTTTTATTAAATCTCCTAATGTCTTCTCTATTTCGATGCATATAAAATAAACAACACATCAAATTTAATATATATATATGTAATCAGTGATCTGATAAAAACCGTAGCCCTTATACCAAATTTATACGCATTATTCCCCCTTTTATAATTATACTGATATTATCCTTTGTAAGAGAAACACAACAGGAACTCTGATATTATTAAAAAAAAACCCCAACTATCAAATTTGTAGAACAATTATTCACTATAGTTGCCTGTAATCTTTCAGAATCTCTTTTCTTTGTGTGTAGATACTTTCTTATAAGTACATTAATAAAGAATAAATCTAAACAAGATAAGAGAAAATTGGAAGCCTTTGCAATACATTTTCTTCCCCACAGCAGGAATTACAAAATAATTTTGTTTCTTTTTTCCAGTTCTTTGCTGTTGCCCAGCCAACACCTGAGGGATCACGAACAAACCTGGGAGTAAGTAATTAAAATTCAAAGCTTCAGCATTCAGATACTTTTTACACTTTCTTTTGCTTCCAACTAGCAAGGAATTTTCCAGACAAGCTTTTAATTAACAGGTGAGTTTAATTGATATGTGAGTTTTCTGTAAATGGAAAGGATATCAGTGAGAAGTATGGGAGGACTCTTTCATACTCACAGTTTAAGACCGTTAGTTATTTGCATATTGATGTTTTTGTTGAATCAGTTTTCTTTAGTGAATAAATAAAACAGAAGATACAACTACTAGAAAGAGCCGAGGTAGAGTTAACCGGAACGATGCCTAACTTTCCTAGCACCCCCTAACACAAAACTCTACCGCAACTATACCTGACAGAGATTAGCCGGCTGTCTCTATTAAAACCTAAGTGTGACGGAAATTCATAGGCATCATAAGCAATCTGTTGTGCTTCATGTGATTTCATTAGGGTGCGACTAATTTCACCTGATTTTGCCATCTAAAATACAAGTGTCAACAGGACTTGCATGCCAGCGAGTGGAGAGTCAGAAGTGTTGCTGAACCCACCTTAAAATGACAAGAGTCACCTTCTGCAGGTGGCTAAAAGCCTGGCTTCAAAATACCTTAATTTAGACAGCAGAAATTAATTCCCTAATGTTTAACATGAATCTTCCTCGCTGCGATTTAAGGCTGTTGGGTTGTTTGGGGGAGGGGGGGTGGGTGGTTTGCTTACCAGGGGTATGGAATTGTAAGTTGGTGTTTTGGGCACTTTTTAAATGGTTGATTTCTGAAAGCAGACCAAAATATTATGAAATCTAATAATGCGCTCTTTGTTACAAAGCCAGCTGTTTTAAGAGGCTAAGCCATGCTGTGCACTGGAGGTATTTTACGAGTTAGAGAAGCAACCAGCCAAAGAGTTTCTTGTGATTAAGATCATAGTAGGACAGCACACACATTTGTTCATGAGAAGATTTATTTCCTCTTCCATCATTACTGGTCTAGCTCCATATGAGTCTGGTGGGAGAGCTGGGGAGAAAACAATGGTATGGTGTAGTTAACATGCTCTTGACGCCGAGTTCCGTATTTTCATCTTACTGCCACTCTTTTTGAGTATTTGTTTCCATATTTATTTGACTCGATGAACTTACATGTATAAGCAAGTGATTTCTACCTTGAGCAAGAGTGACCTAATTGGGCATTTAATATGATATTGCCTTCTAATTGGGTTGTGCAAGCTCCTACAAGAATATTTATAAATTCTTGCATTCATATGAAGACAGCCTAGCTTTTCTCTGAGTATTTGATCTGTCTTTGTGAAATACAGTCTTTCAAGGAAGAAAAATGTGGAGATTATTGTTAAAAAAAATGTGTTTTTCAATGAGGTACATTTTTCATAATAAACATTGAAATTACTCCAGCCTTTCAAATAACTTTTAGAATTTCCCACCTTATGACATAATTCCTTCCAGGTAGAACTGAGGATACGATTAAATATGACATTTATTGCATGTGTAAGGAAAGACCAAGCAGTTTTCTGCTGCAGAAAATACCAGGTATACATTTTAGGAAAAATGCCAGGCCATCTTTCCAAAGGTATGGGTGTTCCTTACAAACTTCATCCCCCCTTTCTAGGCAGGCACTGAAAATGAACAGTCTTTCTTGGGGGCTTTCTGATGTGATGGAAACAGGAGACATTTCTGTGTGTGTGTGAATCAGGAGAGGGCAACGGCCCATATACACCCGCTTAGGCTCTCCTGGTATCATATTCTTCTGACTGTAGGGCAGACTTTGTGCTGGTCACACTTGGCATACTGTAGCTTCAGTGGTTATGTTTCACAGTGGGACGGGGCGGGGGGGTTCTTTTAGTTGGGATTTTTTTTAGCGTGCAGTTGTATCTATGGATTGCTTGGAGTAAGCAAAGGTGAGAATGATGTTAATCTCCATTTAAGACCTCTGAAGTGTAGGTTTAGGATGTTGCCTTTCTGCCTTGATGGCTTTCTTTTGTTTGGAATCAGTTACATTTATGTTTCTGCTGTTCAACATGTACAACAGGCTGCTCAGAGATTCTTAAAAAACCCCCAAAAAGCAAAGTAGGAGGAAAATGGCTGTGCAATGTCATATGCTGATGCTACTTAACTCTATTTCTCAACATGTGAAAACCTGCCTGCTGCATGAAAAAAACAAGTCATTTAACTAGGCCCTCATTTCCATGAATCTGTATCCTCTTGTCACACGGGCTTGCCTTTATAACCTTGCAATCCATCATGGCCACGTTAGAGGAAGGGAAGTTGTACCTAGAGAAGCATTTTGTTGTCCAGTTCCTAGTGCCTGCTGAAACAACTTCCATCTCTTTCCTTTGCTGCGTGTATTTATTTCTTTAGAATTAAACATGAGCAATGATCCTTACAACAAAGCTGTACATGTATAATTAGTGTTGTATTTGAGTACATAAACTTAAAATTTTGAGGTTCAGATAGGAACTTGAGAACTCAACTACCCAGTTAATTACCAAAACACTTCTCTCCATGCACTGACCAGCTAGGGAACATGCCTCTCTTTCTTCTAAAACAGATGGTGCTTTCAGCGTACTGTAAGGTCACCAAATTCAAGCTGTTACAAACCAAAAACCAATTCCAAAGTTTTGCAGCTCTCACAGAGATGGCTTTGCCAAGCAACCCACTCTGTTACAACGTGGAGGAACTGGTGCACTAGGCACACTAGTGGCAGAATGTCACCGAGCATCCGGGAAGCTGATCTAAGTCACTCCTTGGTACTGATCCAAGGATCAGAGAGTAAAGGCTTAAAGCCACCTTTAACTTCCCAGGAGCTGAATTGGGCATTATAATACTAGCCCAAAGAGCTGGTTCAGAGCTTTATGAAATTGTAGAATATGTGAAAGCAAGCTGTGAAGACTTAATCCAGATAATATCACAGTGGCATAACGATGGGCTGGGGCAGCAACTGGGAGATTTGGCTGGGGCTATGTTGCAAAATGGCCAGCATTTCCTTTTCTGGATTATTATTTCTTTGTCAAAATAAAAAATAGGTTGTTAAAACAAATATTTTCAAAGTATTTCACCGTATACTGAACAGTGAGCACTGCTGTACACCGAGAAACAAATTAATGAATCAAACATTGCAGCACTATCCACAGGGGCTCGTTTAAAAGCAAATGCATGACAGAGCTGGAAACCAGCTTAAATGCAAATGAGCCAATGTGATGAAATCTGTAATGTTTGATTCATTAATTTGTCTCTCATCGTACAGCAGTGATCATTGTTTAGTGTGTGCTACTAATGAAAGACCCTTAAAGACAAGGATTTCCAACTTTGTAGATGAGCTTTACTTTAACACAAGTTCTGTCACCAAATCTTTTATGATCATGTGAGATTCCTGCAGCATCTGTACTAATTAGTTTCACCAAAAAAAGTAGTATTTAATATACATTTTAGTTTTCTTATGATGCAGGCTAGCAGATGGAAAGAAGGAGAGCCAGCATCATATGATCTGCTAGCTTTCCAAAGGCCACCAGCAGCTATGTTATAGTTAAAAGGAGAAAAATACTAGAAAAAATAAAATCTTGGCTATGTGATGAAATAGAAAAGGCCATCCCCCCACCCCTAATCTTTAGATGCAGTTACTATCCAGAAGATTTTAATCCACTGTAAAAACATGATTGAATGCCCAAAAGCGGTAGTGGGCTGGTCAACTTTATTTTTTACTTCTTATAGAAGTTAAACTATTAAATGTCAGTTTTGATAGATATTCTGGTGATGTATATTCAGTCTTGTACAGCAGTGACATCAGCCTCTCTTTGTCAGCTCTTTAACTCTCAGCCTATAGTTGTGTTTCTGTTCCCAGTTGTTCACGTGACTATAAGATGGGGAAGACAGGACAGAAAAGGATTATCAAACGAAATGGCCACTGTAAAGGATATCATAAAATGTAACAATCTGGGCTGCAATGATAAAGAAAATTCCACCTGACTCAGTCTCAGCATGTACAGCCACAAATACAGAAATCTGTACGGGTTTATTTTTGTTAGGATTCATCAATATGATGATGGCTTTGATTAGTAAGGATCTCCACATGTCATTTGTGAGAGATGGGTGGCACTAGCCTCACAGCGTACCAGAAAAAAAGAAGGAGAACTCTTTGGTGGCTTAGCAGCAGCACATAATAAAAAATTGGCTCGATTAGGATTCACATTTTTGAGATTCTTGTTCCAAATCCAAACAACATGCACTAGGCCAATCTGTCTATTTATTTCCATTCTGTATTTACAATGGGGTGACATTTAGGCAAGTACAGTGCTAATTGCCTTGCAGGTACCTCTAGATATTGACATCTACAATTAATCACAAAGCAGGTACGCTCTTGATTCAACATCACCATAGAAATGTGATTTATTTACCAGACTCTGAAGCCATTTTTTCTGATAGGATAGTTTCTGTTCTCTCAGCTTTTTCTGAGATTGCAAACTAAGATGTCAAATATTGTCTGCTACAAAACAGCTGGGTCTTGAGGGCAACTAGGTTGTAGTGTCATTAGTACTGACATATAAAGGATCTTTTCTGTGCAAATGACTATCTAAAATCAAATCATAGAAAATCTGGCCCTGCTGTAAACAGAATTTGGTTTTTGTGGCATTCTATATACTGAACCAAAACAATACACACTTTAAAAAGGGGATTGAAATAGCTGTTTAGAAGTGTATGAATCATGACCAAGATTTTTTCAGTGAAATATTTCTGGAGTCTGCCGTCCTTAGATGTCCTTAGATGTGGAGTAAGGTGTCAGGATGAAATTTTGGAAAACTAACCAACCAAAGTAAAGAAACCCACATGCAAAAACATTAGAAAATAAATTCCACAAAAATTTCATTTCTGTTTTCATCTAACATTGAACGTGTGTTAGACTTCGATTTTTTTTTTTTTTTTCTTGAATCTCTTTTTCTATGCATAGTTTTCTGTGCGGTAGCCACTTACTTTTCTGCTGCCCCAGCACCATTTCAACTCCATTTCTGCCTACCATCCTGTCTTACTGTAGATTAATGGTGTTATATATCTTCTCTGGATTCAAAACTATTTTGAAATTTGTAGGAAGAAAATAGCTGATTTTTTAGTCCATTAATAGCTAGTTCTGCTAAAGCCAGTGGCAAAAATCCTCCTTCCGTCAATCATTCAGAACCAAGACCAAAGAATGCTGCAGTGTATTTTGTATAAAGACATAGCTTTAACTGCCTTTTTTCTTTAATCCAGTTAAAAATATTTTTGTGGGTGTTTTTGAATTTAGCAAACCAGTATTTCTCGTAATAGCAGTATCTTCTACCCTAGAACTGGTATGACATTTAATTGCCTATTCTGTGTCCCTCTTTTGAATGCATTGTCTCCTATTCTCTGTGATTAGAAATACAATATCGAGTGGGCTTTCCACCCAGGGCACAATGATTTGTGTGACTTCTTTCTGAACAGGCAATTGTGCATTCTGTGGGTAGGCATGGGAGCAGCGTGATAAAGAGCTGGGCAAGGTAGCTGTTGTGCCTTCCAGCCGAGACGTAAACTGCAGGTGTGCTGCTAGAGATATACAGTGGGGCGGCACACAGGATGGAGGGTTGAAGAGGCAGGCTCAGGAGAGGAACTGCGGAGCTGACTGAAGACAGTCGACTGCGGTGCCGAAATATTCACTCTCTTTAATCACTGAACTGGTTCTGCACTGTCGGCACCGAAGGGTTAACTGAGTAATACCAGGGACATAGAGTAAGTTGATCTTGTGCTTCATATGATTTTTTTGGTCTCTCTTCTTTTGTATTTTTTATATTATTCATTTCTGTCTATTAGATCTTTTCTAGTCTTTGAAGTCCTACCTAGCACACTGTTTTTTTCTTCAAAAACAATTTTTGCTTATCTTGAGATTCACAGCTTTGTTGTGGCTCTCGTGTTGATGAAGCATTTTCTCATGGTTATGTTTGTTTCCATTCACAAACCATTGTGGGTCTGTTGCTTCACTTCTGAATGTCGTTCCATTTCTTAGCAGCCTCTTTTCACCATCTCTTTGAGCATGTCCAATCCTTTACATCAGTCTTTCGGACGGTTTAATTCCTCAATTCTTCAACTGATGGTATCAGACCTGTTTACGTTACTAGGCACAGCCAAAGAATTATAACTTGTATGCACCGTTCCGCTTCATGCACATGTTTATTAGTAAGCTGGTAATGTTGTAAGAAGTTGCACTAGCCATTGCCTGATGTAGTGTACAAAAATTACAGTATAGTAATTCAAAAATGTGTTATCTCAAAAGAAGGTTGTGCTTATGAACTTTTTTTTTCAAGCTACAGTGGGTGCTTTTAGCTAGTTAAAGCAAACTTTAAAAACTTTCTTTTTTAGGTTATTTTAAGATATTGTAGGAGCTTCACAAATCAAAAGGTGTTGCTGCTAAACAACTGAACTAAATACTTCGCAAGGCACTAGAGATTTTATTTCAGCATTTTCCAAAGTGTTTCTGTTGAACAACAAAATGTTATGCCTTTCTCTTTACTGACATTCTATTTTAAGGTTATGTAAAGTAGCTTTCAAAAGTGACTGTCACTGCTCTTAGTCCACAGTCTATATCCAAGAATGTTTTTAGTTTTTCCCTTAAGTGTTTAGGAAAAAACTTTGTGGTTTAAGAGTAGGCATAAGCAAACAAAGAAACTGGAGATAATAGAAGAGATTCTAAATTAATAAAAAAAGTAGCAGTTGCTTAAAACTATTTCCAAGGTCACCGACCTGTATGTCAAAGATCTTGAAAGAGCAAGTATCAGCATGGTTCGAAGGCTCAGACGTGGTGTGAACAGTTTCCTGGCTACTACACCACACCGCAGAGGTGGTCGGTCAGAGTGCAGGACAGAGATTTCGGAGCCAGCTGAATGGGTGCTGGTGAGCACACGAGACAGGGCCGGGCTCCTGGCAGGGCTACAGCTGCCTATGCACAGCGCTGTCTGAGTGCCACGGAGCGCCGACTGATGTCAAGGAGATTCTGTAAGCTCATACTGTTTCACTGCAGCCCAAAGAGCAGAGCGGTACATTAGTTTTATTCTTGTCAGCCTTTTTAAGGATTCTGCACTGAACAGACTGAAGTATATGACAGAAAGGTTGACTGAGTAGTGTTCTTGGACTGTAAGTAAAACTAGAACAATCTTTACTTTTAAAACATTTTTTAAATTGGAGCTGAGCTGTAAAAGAAGATGAGTAACATCTGAACCCTACTGAGAAATTCTTCTATCATGGCCACCTTCTCCATGGCCATAGCCATTCCTTGACAGAAGGCAAAAATCCTCACCGTGAGGACAGTCCAGCACTGGAGCAGGTTGCCCAGAGAGGTTGTGGAGCCTCCATCCTTGAGTTTTTCAGGTCTGGAGCAACCCCTGTGTTGAACTCAGGGTTGGGACAGACAACTTCCCAAGGTCCCATCCAACCTCTTCTGACTGTAAACCCCATACATTGACCATGCTGCCTTTTCCAGTAGTGAACTATAATAATGCTGCTTAACTCTCAGTAACACTTTCCCGTGACTGAATCTCAGAGTTTCTCTAAAATGAGATACGGGTGATTTGGGAGATGACTGGAACAGAGTAAGCTGAAGCAACTTGTTAAAAGTTACCCAGCCGGGCAGTCACAGCGTTAGTGATAGCCGACAAATCTCCCACTTTCCAGTCCCATTCCCTTGACGCATTGTATGCTCTTGTGTAATTGTAGAGATGCATAAGCTGGCCGAAGGCGTGTTCCTGAGCCACATGGCATTGTACTGGAGACCTAAGACGAGAGCAGCTGCCAAAGCGCAGTCCTGTCTCCATGTTCACACATACTGCGTCTCGGCAGGGCTAACTAGTTTGGAGGCAGCATCAAGCAGATGCAGGCAGACTGGTTCCAGTTCTAGGGCTGGCTGCCTTGGGCTGAGGTAACATGGGTCCACTGCACCGTACTCAATTGTATGTCCTGGACTTACCTGCTGCTCTTCCATGAGAGTAGCAATCTAGGTTTGTGTTCATATCATAGAGGTAAATAGAACTTTTCAAATTATATTTTACAGAATGTTTTCTGAGAAAACATAGAAACCTGATCAGTATTAAAAAGAAAATCTCCTGTCTTTTAGGGGAAGCACAGGAGCCAGTACTGGCCTCTGAGCCAGCCAGCTGAGAAACTCCAACTGCATAAAGAAACTATTTACAAAGTGAAGTCCCCTATGAAGTTCATTAGACTGGATGAGTGTAGCCCCTTATCACTTTATTCTCAGTGCCTTCTAGATATTTCAGGAGAGCACGTAGGAGCTACCCTGTGACTGTTCCAAAACCAAGTAAGTGCTCACAGCAGGCGAGACTGTTAGGATGAGCTACGTTTGGTGTGTGGTGCTTCTTAAGGGCCAGTTGGACCCTTCGTGTAAGTTACGTGCAGTGTTAGCAATAGAAAAGGATCCCATGAAAGTAGCATAACATAAATAAATCAGTTCTGAAGACTCATTACCAGGATAAGCCAATATCATGTATTATGTTGTGTAATGTGTTCTTTTATTTCATTTCTAAGTACAGCATAGCTGATTAATCAAAAAAAGCAGCAGTACTGTCCATCTTCTTCTTGTGTAAAATTTAATTTAATTCTAGTGAAGAACCTTTAAGAAATAACATCAGGAACTGCAGTAAATGTTAAAAGACATTGTACAGAAAAACCTCACAGACTTCCTAGTTAGTTAACTGGTCTTTCTTTAGATCTGAGTTTCCCCTCTTTGTGTTGTAAGACATATGACTAAACCAATTTGGTCTTTAATCCACAGAACATGCTGTCAACCTCGCCTGTCTGTTTTTGTGTCAGTGCTTACTTGACTATGACTACAGATGTGAAAAATTGAATAGTAATAAGTCTCTTGCTTATATTTGATATGCGATTTTTAGATGTTTTATGCTATTTCCATATATACATTTGCTGAGAACTAGTCTTTAAAATTACTTTTTACTTATCTTCATGACTCTAGACTTTGAAGTAATACTTCAATGACAGCTGAACTGAGACATTTTAACAGTTTCTGAACAGGGTCTGAACAGACCTCTCCGTATTCTGTACCATGCTAAAGAACTCCTTCCCTCTTGAAAGTTTTATCATGTAGGAGGCTATTAAAGTTATGAGTTTAGGCTGAGGCATGAATAAATCCTGAGTCTTACTGATGATGTCATTATAGTGGTCAATAAAATACATAGAAGCAAACGCTTTTCATGCTACTGAGATCAGCTAACCAAATCAGGATACACGAGCAATTAACTCTTTAATTAAGATGAATGGATGACATTAGCCCTCCTTAAACCCTGCTCGTCAGCATTTACAAATAGAAAAAGACGGATGTCTCCTTCCCAAGAAATCTTGCATTTATTTTTCATTCTTTGACAGCATCTCATTCTTTCCACTTTATAAACAAATTCACTGATGAACACTGCCAACCGCAGAGATTTGAACAGCCCTGTTCAATCACTGCTATTTCTCATTGCTCAGAGGTAATGTATATGAATTTAATTTTTTTCTAGGCAAGTTGCATTGAATCTATGTTTCTAATTAAGAAAAATAAAAGGCTTCTGATGACCAAATAGATAAGATCATACAAATTCAATCAGCATGAGATGTTAGAGGCCACATAGTTAACTACTATGAAACTTCTTGTCTTAGAACTGGGTTATTAGTTCTGACAAAGGTGTTTGTAAATTGAAGGAATAAAGTCTCTCAGTTCTCCATCCTTGCAATTCAGAATCATCTGTCTGGAAGCAGATAGATTATCTCTCCTCACATTTAATACACATATTGCAGTATATTTTCAGAAACATTCAAATTTCCTACTGACTGAGGTGTTATTGGCCTTTTGTAATCCTACAAAATTGTAGGATTCCCACTAATAAAGTCAATTTATTGCTACTTTCTATTTTTAATGATATATGGTGCATATACAAGTTCTGGAAAGGAGTAGTCTGTTTTCCTACTACATGCAAATAGCATACCCCACATGTGTAGGACACATAATGGAATCAATAAAACTATTGAAAACAGGAATTTAGTATTGTTTTCACCAATAATTCTACATATGTGTTATGTTTCAGATACAGCTTTTATTTGTATGGATGTTACTGTCAGTAACTTTTGCGAAGCAGAATTTTGCGAGGCAACATTGGGATATTGCTTTCTACTTCTGTAACAAGTCCTTTGTTCAGAGTCAGAAATGCTGAACATTTATTTAAACCCAGCCTCTCTGAAGAATGGGAAGTCTGTATGATCTTTCCTCCCGTAGCTGCACCATCAACTGGAAAAAAAGAAGTTCACTGCATCTATTATGCTTCTGGTACAGCAGTATAGGGTTGCAACAAAGAAACAGAAAAGTTCTTCTTTGAACATAGACGGGTTTTTGCATAGTCATTGGTTTAACAGCAGTTAAGAATAATGACATTTCCAGCTTTCATGTACACTTACCCTCACTTTAAGAGTAGTAGTCCAAACGTTTTCTTGAAATATATTAGCTCTCTGTCCTGACCTAATGCATCTGTATCCTGCTGCTGGTGTCAGGTACGTGAAATTATTGAGATCGTTTTCTCATCCCTATTGTGCAATGTTCTCTTAACCACAAGCCCCATCCACAAGATGATTCTTATGAGATGCTTTGCCAGGTCTATTTTGATTTCATTACCAAAAAAAAAAGTAGTTTGAGAAGGTGGAGACATATATATATAGGAATGAAGTGGGAAGTAGAAGAATTAAGACCATAGCTAAGATTCAATATATGGTTACACTACAGGTGTCTGTACCAGGATGTGGAGAAGTTGACAGGAGTCAGTGTCCTGGTAGTGTTACAGCAGATGTTACAGCAGAGGTGTAACAGAGGGTCTTTCCATTCAGGAAGTCCTTCATGGTTCAGGTGCATCCGGAGAACTGGCTTTAACTTTGTTTAGCTGTTTCCAGTGAAGGAGAATTGAAATTTTGCCCCAGTTTAAATAGCAGAAACAGAATGGCATGGCAGCAGAAGAGGATTCTTGACTCCCTTTTCTAGGTTCAAAAACTATGGAGCCTTTTAAGAAATCGTGGCTTTCTGATCTCTGCGACATGGTTAGCTGTAGTGAGGCTACGTGAGACTTGGGGGAAGGATAAGGCAAGGTGAGCAATGGCGTCGTTTGCTGTGCGTAAGCAGAAGTTCCAGTTCCCGTCTCTCCCAGGGTTATGGTTTCCCCAGCAGTCCGCCCTGCAGCACAGCCTCCACCCTGCAGAGGCCAGTTCTGGCTCAGGTGTTTTTCCTGCTGTGTGGCTGCTGCCGTGCAAGGCTGGAATGTGGGGACATAATCCCTGCAAGCTATTTTTGTCATGCTGTACTCATGGCAGAAGGCCTGGTGGTACCTGTGATATATATGACATTGTTACTTGCAATACCTGGAGCCCGAGGCGGTCACCCAGCATGTTATCCAGCGGTGCGGTCTTCGGTAAGACATTCTCATAGGCGATCAAAACATCCTCACGTAGCAGTTTGTAGCTCTGTTCTCTTAAAGAAGAAGGTGCAAAAGCTTCCCTACTCAGGGAAACCGGTTACAGAGAGTGAAGTTGAGATAGTGAGATCAGCTGAGGAGCTAGATGATGACAGGGAAATAGCCATCTGTGTTTCAAGCAGATTTCTTGGCTTCCTGACAGAAAATTGAAATATTGCAGCTACTTGAACTGCCCCATGGTTGTCTTACCCACAAGTCCAGTCAAATAAGATATTCTTTCAAAAGCTTCAGATGATACAACTCTACATGTACAGAGAACGATACGGGGATGTAATTATAAAGGGCACCAGCCCAAACAACACAGATTTTTAAGTGAACTCTTGCAGTTATTAAAATGTTTTGGCTTGGTAACAAAATAAAAATCTGCAATCTTGCCAAAACCTAGATGTGAGACCTCTGCAGAGGTGACAGTGTCACTTGTTACAGCTTTGGGAGCAGTTTGGCGTGTGCAGTGCTGCCTGCCTGGCGCCCAGCCGACGTGGCCAGAGCCGCCCGTGCACAGCACCGTTTGCGGCGGCAGGGTACGGCGGGGAAGGGCACCCGGGGGCTCTGGTCACCGTATGCGCGTCTCTCTGTTGCCTTGTGCTGTGCTGTTGCAATACAGACTACTGAAATTTCTAGCAAACTTTTTAAAATGAGGAATGAAAACAATGTTTTACGAGTATTAGTCACACAGGTACTGAAGAAAGAACGTAACAAAGGAGTCAGAAAGCAGCGGTTTGAAAGCAGCTATGCTGCAATCAGCCAGGCTGCTCCGTGTAGTAAATCAGCACGTGATGCTCTTCACGTTGCTCCAGCCGGTGCTGCTGCTCGTACCCCAGCAAGCTAGTTTAAAGTTTGGCTTTGCGCCTCCGTGTTACACTGCTGCCTGCTCTTTGATGCGCCCCGAGAGCTTGAGCCAAGTCCCGCAGCCTTCAGTGCGAGTTGGATCCCTGGCTGCACGGGTACGGAAAACAGGACGGGAAAGCCTCTGTCGCGGAGAGGCGAGGGGGCGAGGGCGCAGGGCCTGCACAGGCCGTATCACCACTGCCTTGCACGAGGCTGGATGCTGCACGGGCATCGGCCTTGCACGACTGTGCTGCCCGCAGCTGAGCTGCGCCTTCTCCAAGCCGAGGAGGGAACGGAGGGGCCTCAGGCCTGCCCCTCAGCCCGGCGGGGAGGTGGATGCCTCCCGAGGAGAGGGGCCGTTGTCATTCCCATGGTAACGGACCCCTCACGTGGCCATCGGCTCCCAGGAAAGCTTCTTACCCACTGCGCGGAATGGCAAATGGCAAGTCTTTTATTTCAGTCATTGTTTCTGGCGTAGATGTAACTTTACAGCATGTCAGTATGGCGGCTTTTGATACTGTTAATGCTTATTTATAATTAAATTTTCCACCAAGTTCCCATGTTTTGATTATAACTGTAGTCATTTGGATTTTAGAAGGCTCGAAGAGGATTGCGCTGGGATGTGAGGCTGCTTTTAACCTCCAAGTTCAGGCTGCTTCTAGGTTGCCTCTTAACCTTCGAATTGCCTGTACATTTGCAGGGGTTATCCTTATACGTTGGTGCACGGTCAGTTCTGCTGAAATGATAGGCTGGCCACTTGCCACTGAGCTGTGGTTTTCTGCGTCGATATGTTAGCTTTATTACTGATAGCTCAGCCATAAATGACGGGGAATTGAGAGCAGCGCAGGCTGGTGCAGAGCCCGGGCTGGCTCCCCAGCACGCACCAAGGAGCTGGGCTGAGCTGGCTCCCGCCTGCCGCTCCGGGTGCCTCCGGGTGCTCCGCTCGCGCACCCACCTGCAGCATGAACATAGACAAAGGACTGATTTGGTAAAATAGTTCTCTGTAGTTGTAACTTTGCTTTGAATATTAAGTGCCAGCCACTGCTGGGTCTTGAAGGACCATACCTTCAAGATTGGGTTGAAGCGTTAGGCCTCTACATCCACGTATGCATGCACGTAAAGGGATCGGATTGCTGACTTCTAGGGGTCAGGCCTAGAATTAGGTGTCTAAATAAGAATTTAATTCTTTGCTGTCTCAATTTGAAGTCATTTGGCTCCTTAAAGTCTTAATAAGAAAACCATTGGAAATCTTATACAGAAAACTTCTTTAACAGGACATCATTGCTGACAATTAAAGATGGAGATGGGACTGTCAAAGCCCAAGCATCTTAGCTAGTAAAACCTGTTCAGAAATCAGTGTGACTTATGTATCTGTATCTTAAACAATTTTTGACATTTTAAAGCAGGAATTTAAATTACTTTCATATATACCTGAATATATGTTGATGTATAGATATGTAGATATCAAATTATTTTCAAATACATATATATGTATATCTCTGTAGTTATGGGGGAAAGAAACTGAACTCTTCAAATTTTGCATCCAGCTGGTTGGGAAATTAGTGCTTATGAAAAGGCAGCACTCACCGCTTACAAATTTGCAAAAAAAGGAAAGTAGTGCTATTTAAAAAGATAAGAGGACATTAAGATGGAAGACATGAAATAAATAAAAAGTCCATAGTGGAAACGGAGAATAATCAGAAAGAAAGTTGATTACTTCATTTTACATCTGACAGTTCAGTGAAGTTTCTGTTTTAATATTATGTGCAAGCCAAACTGCCAGGTTTTATTTATCATCTGATATAACTCTAGCTCTAGTCCAGGATACTGGAAAACCTCTCTTGTAGAGTTTTACCTCTTTAACCTCAAATGAAAACTGGCATTCCATCTGGATAGTGTCCAATGTGTCACATTTTGGTAGTCATCAACCAGCTCGCCTTATAAATCAAGAGCACTGATTAAATAATCAAGATTTTTGAAATGCCTTGAGGGAGCTGTACGTTTTTTGCATCAGTGATTAGTATTCAGTGGTAATACTGAAATCTATTTGAGCTGCAGATATAAAACTGCATTTTGCATACTAGGCATAATCAGAGAGATTATATTCAGAAAGTGTGCTTCCCCTAAGACAGCAGAAGGTTATGACTTTTGCCATGGCTCCATTGTTAGTTTAAGTGAGCTTTGTCCTTGCTGTTGTACAGCCCTTCATTCACCAGAATAAAATCTTTTCCGCAGCTGTGTACTGGGAAAATGAAAACTCTAGGTAATAACTTTCATAGGGCAGCTGGTTAAATAAAACGCTAGCCCCTGAATGGAAAGCAATTTTAATTAAAGATCTTTTCAGTTATTAAAACTTAGCTTATATTGTATCATTTCTTTTGTTGTTACAAGTAAGCATTTTGTCATTTAAATCATTCCCCCAAAACGCATATTACTGGCAACAAGGGGGATGGCAGTTTACAAAAGAGACAATAGTTACTGGTTGCAAGAGAGACTGGTTAAGCAATAAATTATTGTTCATAACAAAAAATAGAACCTAAGCCCTAAATCCAGTAATGAACTTAAAAGAAGTAGAGGAATATAAATCGAAAACTTCTTTCCTGAAAACCCATGCTTAGACTGTGCAAAACTTTGCAGGTTGTGTCCGTTATTTCCTTTTTCCTTCCCCGTTCCCCCCCGCTCCCAAAGTGTTGGTTCTGCACCTCTGGACACCCACTCGGATCTGAGTGACAAGAGCAACCTCTGCACAAAACGTGGCAGTGACGGAGTGCTGAGCTGCCCGGAGCCTGTGAGTTCAGGTGTATGCCTCACAGTCCTGCTGCCAGCTACGGAGCTTTCCCGGGCAACACCGAGCAGCAGGAGACTCTCCCTCCTTGCAGCCCCATCTTCCCCGCTCCCAGACTGCCGAGCGTTAGCTAAATGACAGCGTGCCGTGTCACCCTTTACTACGTTGCCCCAGGTTTGAGACCACCGCTTTGGTTAGGATAGCATGCCCTGATGTTAAACAATTATATTTAAATTACACTTACCTCAAAAATTTGAAAACTAACAAAAAGCCTCGCAACTGTCAATAGAATGTTTGTGCCTTGACGCCAAGCCTTGCCATACATTGATCCATACATTTCATATAACCTTGCAGTGTAATGTGTAATCATACTTAATACAGTCTGCGTAAGTGGGCTTAATGCGTGCTCATCACTGGCCTGGAGGTGATTAGAGATGATGATGTATAATCATTTGGAAAGGGGAAAGAAATGATGATTTGGGGTTGATCTGTCCCGCTTCCTAGCCCTGTCCTTGATGGGTACTCTGACAGCCTTCCGTATTCATTCATAGCCCACTGAACGCAATGCTCGTCCTGCCTACCAACAAACCTCCAGACCTGAAAAAAGGTAAAGTTTTTTGTCTCATTGCATCAGTTAGTCTTAGAAAGGTAATAACTTTCCCTTCAAAATTTGCTGGTACCCTGAGGTTACCAGGGCTACAACAATACCTTTGCTTTATCTACTGTAAAAGAGGGCTTTCTCCCAGGAAGTGGAGGGCCTGAGGGCTTGGTCTTTTTTAATAGGGGTTTTCCCTCTCATGTTTTGCTCACATTCCAGCTGAAGTTCTGCTATGATGCAGAAGGGAATTTGAGCCTTATTCTGACGGTAAGAAAGGGCACAAGAAGTAGCATGGACTGTAGTGCAGGAAGCCCTTCCTTTCAGCTTTCATACATCTGCACTGTTTTTCTATTCTATGTTAAATGGTTATTGGATAAAAATGCATTACGTGAAGACAGGGTTCTATACAGTAAAGAAAATGGGGCAGAATCTGGCGTGACATCATCCTCATGCATGCAGCTAGATTTTCTTATATCCAAACCAGGCCAGGCAGGAGTGATCTTTGGGCAGTGCTGTCACCTCAGCTGCGTGCAGGACTTGTCTGGGGGAGTGCTAGTTGACTTAAGCCAAGAGTACATTGAGGATCATGTTAAACATGCTCATGCCTGGCCCAAGTGTAAGCTTTACCCTCCTGTCTAGTGAAATCCTTACAAATTAGGTGTGTCAGTACTTTCCTGAATCTAGCCTTAAGGCAGAAAGCACTATTGCACACACTTCTGTAGATGTGAGACTAAATTAAAGCATGTGAAATATTGTCAGACTCCTGGATGAAAGAAACTGCATAACTGAAAGGTGTTGTTGCTGCATTGTTTTGATAGGTATAAGACCACAAAATTGTTGTTAGAGACACACAAAATACTGGCTAAAACCAGAAGTCTTAAGAGAAAAGTGTGGCTCTTAATAGCCTTCTCTTCTCCTTGCCCCATGCCAGGGGTGGCATTGCCTAATAATCCCAGTTGTGCTCAAAATCCTATAGTCACAAAGATCCACTATCTAAAGTACTTAAGCAGAACGTGACATTAGGTGGGAAAAAAGAAAAAAGGATTAGGATGTAAATGTAGATATTCTGTAATTTTAAGCACAGACTATTTTTTTCTAAGTCAGATTCATAGCTAATTCCATTGACATTTAATGTGCTAGAGTATGTGGAATATGATCTCTGTGTGTTCCAGCTGAATGCTTCTCATTTCATAAAGTAAATTGGAGATTAAAGATGTTTGACCCTATCATTCCATACTTGTTTTGGTGTTTGATGAATATATTGTCCTTCAATTGCTATGTTAGTTATTTGTTATTGATGCAATGCTTTGCTTGTCTTACTTTTAAAGACAGCTACATTTTCGATCCCCTTTTCTCCTTGGTTTTTAATAATAAATAGCATACCTTGTGAGAACTTCAGCTGCTTACTTTTTAAGCTCACTGTTATTCAGTGCTGGTACCTTCTAAGCTTCCGCAATTACCAATTTCCTGTTAGTCGGTACAGTATCTTCTAGTATGGCTAAATCTTCCTCATTTTTATTTTTATGAAAATAATACTATAAAATAATTTGTCATTGACCCTGGTTTCACAGTATTGCAAGTCTCTTTCCTTTAGTTGATTTCATCCTGATTGATACTGTTGGTATCAAGCAAAAGGTTGAGACCATTAGGTAGGTATTTTTTTCAAATCTTTTTGGTGCAGACCTCTACAGACTTGTCATTTAGCTACTCTGCAATGCCACTTTTCTCCATAGTGATTCCTTTCAGTTCCTGTTGGTCCAGTAGACCCACTGTCTCCCTGAGAGCCTTGCTGCTTGGAAGCCTGGAAGCATTTCTTACTGGTTGTTTTATGGCTGGGACTAACTGCTTTCCAGGTGTTTCCACGGGCCTCCACATTTCAGTCTTCTATTTCACCTGAACTATAAGAACTTCTCATTGGCTTTATTTGAGCCTCTTTATTAAAGATTAAATTTTTACTTTGCCTGAAATGGTGATTTTTTCATTCTTTAGATTTAATAGATGGAGTTGCCTCTTGGCATATATAGAAGTACAGTACATAGGCAGAGAGGATTCTAATAGGAGAGAGAGAAAGACAGTTTTGTGGTTTGGTAGACAAAAATCAACTTTAGAGATTTAAGGGCTCATTTGCAGGGTTCAATACATTATTAGCTGATCTTCTCAGGAAAATTCCCTGCTGAGGTTTGTGAATATTTTGGTGAGAGTGAGTAGGGAATACTGAACAGAGCCCATTGATGTGGGTATTTTAATCCATGTGCCTCTTAGCTTAATACAGAACATTAAATTATTCTGCTGAATAATTAGGCATTTGTCAAGGAAAATAGATACTTATTAATGGATGATTTGCCATGTTTCATCCTCTCCACAGCAGACATGCTTACTATTCTATTATTTAGAGTGTGCAAAAAGTTCTGTGTATTCCTCTACTCAGTTATGAACCTGAAATCTCATTCCCTTCATTTAGTGATGTTTGTATGTAGAAACTTCTGATTCCACTCCTCTTAATTTTTTTACACTCTAGGGTCTCATAATTCTTTTACATTATGCTTTAGTTTATGTATTATTGTGAATAAATGTTTCGCAGACTCGATCTTTGCAGCATCTGGAGCACTGTGTCCAGTTCTGGGCTCCCCAGTACAAAAGAGATGTGGAGCTACAGGAGGGAGTCCAGCAAAGGGCCGCTAAGATGACTGGGGGACTGGAGCATCTCACATATGAGGAAAGGCTGAGGGAGCTGGCACTGGTCAGCCTAGACAAGAGAATGCTTGGGGGGGATCTCATCAGTGTGTACGAATACCTCAAAGGTGGGTGTAAGGAAGATGGAGCCAGACTCTTTTCAGTTGCATCCAGTGACAGGACCAGAGGCAATGGGCACGAACTCAAACACACGAGGCTCTGTCAGAACGTCAGGAAATACTTCCTTACTGGGAGGATGACTGAGCACTGGAGCAGGCTGCCCAGAGAGGTTGTGGAGTCTCCATTCCTGGAGATATTCAAAAGCTGTGTGGGCACGGCCCTGGGCAACCAGCTCTGGGTGGCCTCGCTTGAGCAGGGGGTTGGACAAGATGATCTCCAGAGGTCCCTGCCAACCTCAACCAGCCTGTTAATCTGTGTGATTGTGTATGATGATTGTCACATTCACCAGACACGGGCAAATGTAATAAAAAAAGCTGATGCTACCTTTACGTGGACATGCATGGCTATACTGAGTACCTGCAATTTTCAGTAAGATACGGCCACACTGCAACAGTTAATTTAATAAAATAACAGTTGCTAAAATATCATTTCCTAAAATGAACATGAGATGTGGTATATTATAACTAAAAGCATGTGAAAATCTTTCACAATGATGCCATAAATATTTCGTGTTACAGGAAAAACACTATTTTTTGCTGATACTAGTGATAGCAGAAGCAAGAAGGACTAATAAATAGGATTTGAAAGAGTTGAAAAGGAAAACAACCAAAGTAAATTGTCGGAGATTTTTGGATGTTCTACCTAGTGGTGGTTACACGTAAAGAATTATCTAAGAAATAATATATTCAGCAAGTGACATAAGTAATTGAATTGTACAAGGATAAAGTGCTCAGTTTCATCAAGCATTGAACTCCATGCCCACTGAATGCAATAGCCAGGCTCTCATGGGCTTTAGATCAAAACTCAAATAAAACAGTTTGATTAGTGCTGTTTGACCAGTGTAACAGCAAGTCTGTGTGAACTTAGTCTCATGCTGTGTTTGTAGCATATTCAAACTGATTATACCGTAATAACCAACATGCTGTATGCCTTCAGTCTAATAAACTCAGTGTATGTCAGTTGTAATTAATGAAAAAGCCCTCTTGCCCTTATTTTAAATATTGATGGATGTTTGGATCTCCTTTTTTAATTCATGCAATACTAATTTTTGTCACCTCACAAACTAATGTTCTCCGTGATAGCCTGACAAGGTAAATAGTAAAAGTGATGTAATGGGAAATTTCTTGTCATAAACATAGCTGCTCAGGCCATGTACAATTCCCAGCCACTCAATGCTCTGGCAGCAGTAGGGGGAAATTCTGCAGGTTCTGTAGTATACCGACCCCACAGCTGTACCTGACACCCCTAAGAGGGGAAAAGAACCCCGACAACTGGTGTAATGTTTATAAAAAGATTGGAGTGACAGAGGACCAAAGTTCACCAGTGTGCTCCAGACTGGCCAGCCACTTCTCTGGCAACGCCGCCATAAAGTGGTCTGACACGTTTCTGTCTCTGCGAATCGTTTCAGTAGTAAAATACCATCCCATTTAGTGCATTTATGCTCACTTAGCTGCGTTGTTTCTCCACGCAGAGAGGAGGGATATCTCACCTCCCTCTCAGAACAACTGCTCTCCAGCTGGCAAACACTGCTTTAGCTGAACAATTCGGATAAGTATTTATAATAAGCTATTGCAGCTGCTGCAACTCATTCTTTGCTTTTGTATATCAGATTTTGCATTTAGGATTTTCTTTTATGATTTGGTCTGTGATACTAGCTAGATTCCTCACAGATTCACTCCAAATAGTAACAACAAATTATACTACCATTAACAGAATTGTATTATGTTTCTACTAATAATGGAATATTTTTCCACAATTTAGGCTACATAATGTGGAATAAACAGATATTCTGCTATTGCTTGGTGGCCTTGTTTCTTCTCTACAGGAGGCAGCAAGTCTTTCATTTCAGCATGCTGTCCTCAAAGTTCGTGCCATTTGGAGGCTAAGCTGAGGATGACAAACTGCAAAGCTGACAGGAAAACATGCAAGGTTGATATATAAAACAAGCTATGCTGCTCGTGCTTTGACTGTCATCACTGCTTTCAGGAAAATAAATAATATCGCCTTGGTCTGTGCAACTTTCCCTAAGAGTTTCTTCAGCTTACATGGGGAATACTGCAAAGTTCTTTTGTATAAATTGGGAATCTAAGAACTGCAGTTTTCTAAAACAAATTCACAAAAAGAAATCCTTTTTTTTTTTTCCCCCAACAAATTTATAAAAGAAAAAAGCTTCTATAGCTTGTTCCCAAATTGAACAAAGCTAACAGAAAAGTGATGGTCCTTTTCATGAACTGTGAAAAATGCTGTAGATATTTCTCTGGCTTAACAATCAAATGAAAACATTCTGTATTCAGCACTTGCTCTGCAAAATTTGGTGCAAGCACCAACAGCTTTACACCAAGAAGACCCAAAGGAATTTTCCATCAAAGCAGAAGTGTGCACCACATGAGCAGGTGAAAATGTGATGGAGAAAGGTGTGATATCTGCGCCTTTGCTATAAGCTTAACCCATGCCAGTCTTCATTTAATATAAAATATTTTGTTTTATTTCCAAATTCCTGTAGAATTAGTAGTTGAACATTATTCTTGTGAGAAAGTTATTATTTGGCATTCATGTACATAATGATGTGCTAATATATCCTTTAAAAAACCCCAGCATTCATCTTGTCTGTTAAAATGCTGCAAAACGTACATGTAATAGAGAAGGATATTTAAAACATCTTTATTTCATTATCTCATTTATTATGTTGTAGGTTGGCAACTAATTAGTATAGATATTTGAAGTTACAGATCGAGAGAAACTAAATTACTGCGCTATAATATAATTAATCACAGAAAACTTTTGTTCAGCAGCTAATCTTCTATTAGCTACTTCTTTGCTTCTTGTTGATACTCAGAACTTTGATTAAGATTTTTGGTGCTTTCTTTAACATCACAGCTTATTAATATGAGATTCAGTGGAGTATCTACTGCCTCTGGAATAACATTCCCAGAAAGGTTTGGCATGAAAATCCTCCTGGCACTAGACTTCAACAAGAAATAGCGTATGTAAGCCACCAAGGGTCAGTGTGTGCTGGCAGTCCTTGGGAGGAGAATGCCTCCGGGTATCAAGACTTTCTTTTCATTTATGCCCGTCCCTCTAGTGACTCCCCTGTGCTTTCAGGTGTTCAAACTACCAAGTCTACAGCCACAGCTGAAAGTGACGGGAGAAAGGAGTAATCCAAACCAAGACCAAGATTCCCGCTCGCCCTTTAGAAACCTATAGCAGAGATACTGCCAGGGCAGAGCTCAGCGGTATTCTGTGAGTGTCCTTGAACCGGTCCCATGTACATGAGAGAGCGGGGTAGGGTCTGCATACTGTATCTGATTTAATATGTCTTAAAGACTTCATCTTCCTTTACTCCTCGAGTTGGTACGCTGTTCAGCACTATTTCCTATCCTTTCATTCACCTAGACAAATTATCTCTAAGAAGCAGAAATACCTGCTAAGATTTCAGAAAATAAATTATCCCATTATGAAGTTCAGTAGAATTATCCTGTTGTTATGATTTTCTTTTCAGTTGAAAAAGTGACAGGATACATAGGTCTGTTATTTTACAGGCATAACCTTGAAAAAAACATAAAGCCGCTTTCAAGAAGCACTTGCACATACTTTAGCGTGTGCCTGTATTCTGGCTCAGATCATTTCAACAGTCCTGCTTTTGATAACAACAGGAATGCAGGAAGCTCTACGAAACTTTGAATTTACTGTCATTGCTTCCTAGAATCCTCCTGACTGCAGCCCCTCCACCGCAAAGAGCTCACGAAGTAGTTTCCTCCTCATTGCAGTTACGGGTTGGGTTGGTCAGTCTTTGCTTTACACAGTCTCCAGCATGACTGCGGGTTTATCACACATCTGTACTCCGGTCTTTATTTCTAAAAGGTTTTTAATGAAGATGTGCTCATAAATTCCTTCGGAAATAGGTGGCAAGCAGGCTCAGTGCGCTGTAGACTGTCGTGGTGTGGAAGAAGGGCTAATATCTTTCATTAGCCCAGTTGCGTTGTTAGCTGCTGGTGGGTCAGGGTCTGGAAAGAAGACTCGTATGTCCACACGCTTATCAGCTTTTTCAAGGAATGTTTGCTGGTATGATTGAAAATACTATTTCAGAAACAGGCCTTACCTTGCCTGTTTTCATTGCCAGTATAATTATAAAGAGGTATTAAATTATGAAACTAAACTTATAAATGCTTAATCTGGATGTTTCAATCTGTAGGGTTTTATCTAGTCAAATGGTTACCAACTGCAAAACTCAACACATGAGTCAAAGACCTGAGCGATCCTTTAGAAATGCCAACCACACAGGATGACAAGCTATTGGCATTTGAGAAACACTGCTTAGTCTCCCAAGTTTTAGAATATTTAAGAAATTAATTTGTTTTACCGTAACATGGCATTACTCAGAATACAGCAACAGAAAATAACTAGCTTTAAAATAATACCTTTTGTTGGGGTAACATATTGGTAAACATTTGAAAACTCCTAGTTTTTACTTGCTTTCACTGTGCGTGTGACTCTTTTGGTGTAATTTGACACAACATAACCTATATTCATACCCTAACTGTGGAGTTATGCCAGATAGTTATTTGCAATTCATGCTTTAGTGGCCATTTATATAGTTTTACGTATCATGTCAGCCAGCTCTGACATTATCACATGACTCCAATTTGTTCTATGCTTTAAATAATGAATAGCAAATAGGCAAGGGCTAAGCAAAGCAAACACCTTTGTAAGAATAACAAGCCATAAACTGATATACTAGTAGCTATGTACGTATAGCAAACACTTTCTTTAACCTAAATCCACTGTATGGGATGTTTGCAAACAGGAGGAAAGGAAAGTTACTGAACAGATTGTCTGCTAAAATAATATTTACGGCTCAAATAATGATATTAATACCATTGAATGTGGAAATTTGTTATAGGAGATAAAAAATATTTAGAAAGTAAAAACAGTTTTCCTCCTTTTATTTTAGTAAGTGGATGATTGTTTTCTGGTATATATCTGAAGGGCTTTTCCCCCCCAAATACCGTACTGGGATTAATTATAGTAAAAAATCAGGAAATGTCATACGAATAACAATTGTGTACTGGTGAACAGCTTCAGCTATCTTTCAGGGTTTTATTTCAAAAAATTGATAATGAGGAAAAGCTGTTAAAACACAGCACCCAAAATATTTTTAAGAGCTGAAGCATATACATGGTATAAATGCAATATTTTCCCTTTTATGTATTCTGATGGATTTTTAATTGTGTTTTGTTCTTATCCAAAATTAAGATTTGATATAACAAGTTTGTGACACGCAGATTTCTTTAGACACCAGTTTTATATATGTACATATAAAATGAAATGCACAAACGTCGAACACTAGGCTCTACTAGGCTATAATACTTTACGGTTAGTGCTTTACAGTATTTATATAGTAATTTACTACTTATTTTCTTAATGATGCTTGAAAACAAAAAGCCAGCTGCCTCATTTTATGAAGTACAAAGTGTCCATTTTACAGAATCAGGAGTCAGGATCAGAAATGTGTGAGCTCTGACTTGTGGTCATGCTGTATTACACTGCTTGATTTCTTTGTAAAAATGTGTTTGATTTGCACGGTCATCATCTATAAATTGTTATGAGTCAACACATTAATGGACATTTTCTTATGAAAATTCCCAGTGATATCACCAATCCATCTCTAGTGAGAGCTATGATGGGAATGTTAACACATAGAGAAGTGCAACACATAGTTGGTGCGAGTCCCTGGAAAAAAACATTTTATTTGATGTTACAGTGACAGCACCTGGGATTTTTCCATTCCAGCTCTCTTTGTTGCTACAGAGAAGCTGCACTGGTAATAACGGTGGAAAACAGTGAGCAAAAAAAAAAAATCACTTTATGCTTTCCCTTTAGGAAATGAATATGCCTGTTCTCCTCCTTAGGCCTTGACCTTGCCACGAAATTAAAAACATGCAAGTCATAATTCTACTTACACATATTTCTGCTGACATAATTCATGGACAAATCCCGTGAATAATCATGCACAGGTATTATTACATTGCATTACATACATACATTATGTGTACGGTCTCTTATAAATAAATCAGTCGTAGTACATGAATTACAGACTTCCAGCAGGAGTAGCGTTTCACGGAATCACAGGCTTTAAGGCCAAAGGGGATCATTAGATTGTGTAACCTGACCTTCTCCATAGCATATCATATAATTTCATCCATTTACTCTGTACCGAGTCCAATAACTTATGTTTGACTAACGCATCTCTCCTATATTTGCCTTTATATTGAGTTTCTTGGCCAAAAATCCATTACCATTTTTGTCAGGTCTACTATCACCGAAAAGAACTTTTGAGGATTTCTCTTACTAGATTAGAAACCTGTCAGTGGGAACGTGGTGCTAAGTTCCTTTAAACGGCAGTGATTATCCTAGAGTCTACAGTTTTGCATGATCAGTAGTGTTTGTGTTGGGCTTTGGGATTCTTTTGAGTGAAATAGGCATAAAAAATGTACTACTGCCTGCCCTATTTTCTTATTTATAGTTTTTTTTGTTAGGAAGTTTTAACAATGTTTTAAGAAACTGGTCAAGTTAGTAAAACAACAAAAAAAAAAGTGTTTCTGCCATTCTCAGAAGAAACTTTATATACTACAAATGCATTCTAATACCATCCAGATCCTTCCTCTCAATCTTTTTCTATTCTTTATCATTCATAACAACATCTGATATGTTCCTGCTAGCACTGTAGCACTGATGATTAGAGAAGGATTTTTAAACAGGAAAGGGAGATTTGGGAAAACATACATTTGAACTGTGTGGCTCTTGCTCCCACGGTGGACGTTGCCGGCATTCTTCAGCCTCCCAGATGTGAGATGGCCTGCTGAAATAACGGCAGTGTATTTACGTCATCCATCTCCTCTAGGCTGTTAGAGATTTGCATTCCCAGAATTTATTGTCTGTTTGTAGTCACCTGGTTTTTTTAATAGATATTTAGAAACATGGTTTACTTTATGTCATGGATTATTCTTTATGTTCTTCTGAGGGGAATTTTTAGGCTAAACAAAAATTATTTTGGATCATCAATATATAAAACTAAAGTATTTCTGTGATTTTGATTACTGGAATATGTTCCTTAAGATATTCCTTATCTTCCTTGTAAAAAACAAATAAACAAACCCACGATCAAACAAACCCCCTCAAAACAAAAAAATAAAGCAAAGAGCAGATACTCTTCTTGTAGATCTCCTTGTAACTGAAGAGAGAAGGCTTTTGTCTTGCTGGCTTGTCCCTGGAAAGGTAATGAAGACTCAGAAATACAGTTGGATCATTGAAATTAGTAGCCTTGTTCTCTTCCTCGCAGTATAGCTTATGTTCCTACAGCTGTTTAAGTTCAAGTCCGATGGCGTGCATACCCGTGTGCAGGCGGATTCGGACTGCATTCTGGCAGTGCCCAGACCCGGCTGTATGAACTACACTGAAAGCAGGGAATGAAGCCCCTGATCGAGCACTTCTGCTAAATTCTTTATACCCTGATTCAACAGTTGTATGATATTTTCAACAGCAGTAAGGAAAACAAGGGTAACTTCAGACACACTGACTGTGGAAGGTTTTATCTTCATTGATTAGCATATAAGGTTTAAGCAGCTTGTAAAATTAATTGGAGGGGAGCTAACAGTTCCTGAACATTTCTCCTGCCTGCCATTACTTCTAAGGTTTTGTTTTGTTACTTATTTAAAGGTGATCATACCTTTTTGGCAAACCTCGTACTTTCAGATATTTTTAATAAATTCACAGTACAAAGTATCCGAACTACAGAGATTTTATAATGAGCAGCAAAAATGAGAGATTTTATTAGGCTGTGTAACTATCACTAGCCGATTACTTGTAATTGGTGAAATAACAAATTGCTGTTTTATCTCTTTAAGCTTTTGACCTCATAACTGCACTGTTTTTCATGAAACATCTCCTTTGCATGTAGCTAGAGGCTTTCTCAGTGGTTTTGTTCACAAACGTATAAATTACTCTCTGGTATTAGTTCATAGAACGGTTTGGGTTGGAAAGGACCTTTAAAGGCCATGTGGTCCAACCTCTGCAATGACCAGGGACGTCTTCAACTAGATCAGAGGAGTTAGTAGTTAATAGCTTTTTCTAACCAAGTACTTAGGAGTCTCTAGTAACATGCTGCTAGGTTTTTTATGGCTTTTTGTGTTGGTCCTGGCTGTCCCCTCTCCTTCCCTTCCCTCCTGGCATCCCAGTCTTTGCCATGTACGAACAAAGAATTCAGTTTAAAGAAAAAATAAATAAAATCTCTGGATCATATCTCAATATACTAATCCTACTTGTTGTGTATCATCATCTTACCACACAGTGATGTAATTTTCATACAGATTTCTTTCTTGATGTTATGCACCCCATCCAGGATGCAGGTTTTAACATTCATTCTATATAAATGAAGAGCATATCTATCTATCTATCTATTAAAAATCTGATATCCCTGAGACCAGTTGTCTCTCACAATCTGAGAAACTCAGATAATTGATATTCCTTACCTTTTTTCTTTAATTAAATGTATCCCAGTGAAGCCAGAGACCTACTGAGTTACTTCTTCAAATTATTTCCCTTCCTCAGACTGTTCCAATATTTAAACAGAATTCTATATATTTTCTTGCTTTTAAATGAGACCATTGTTATTCATAACCTATTTAATATGATAAACTGTCCTCTTCAATTGATTCTAATATAAAAAGGTGTACATGTACACTGATCTCTCTTCTTTGACCAAACCAGAAATTATCTTATGAATCGTAGTCAATTGTTACGGTTAGCCGCTCAGAAAAAGGTTAGCCCATACGGACAACTAGGCTTCATAGAAGAGCCTTTATACGGATGTTCCCGACAGAGGAAAGCCACAGCTGACACAGTCAGAAAAGGTTTTGATAGAGCCAAGAAGAATGGCCTTTTATCTGTAAAAGAGGACCAGGAACCTTAAAAAAAAAAAGTAATCCTTGAAGACATTATTTTAGTCAAGCAAAAGATATTTCTCTCTTTGCCCAGTCAATCTATACAAGTGCTGTATTAGTTCTGTGGACTGAGGGATTATAAACAAAGTTCAGGTAGTCAAGTGTTGCAGACCAATTTAATTTAAATTATTTATTAATTAATTTATTTACCAATCCTTTGAGAGCGCCCTAGGATTTCCTTGTAGAAATGCTCATTCTGAGGGAAATAATGCATTAATTTGTAATCCATGTAGGCATTAGTCTGCTGATACTCTTTCATTAGAAGAGAAATATTAGCACAAAACTAAAGGAACAGCCAAAAAATGATGAAACCATGTCATCAACTCTTTTCCTTATAAAGAATAAAATGAGCAGAAGACATACCTAGATGTTCTGTTAATATTTATTAAGGACTCAGACAACCTTGCAAATTTTACTGAAGTAACAATTGAGTACACATTTCCAGTCTAATGAACATAAGAATTACTTTTTTTTGCTATCCCTTCTTTTGTGGATTTTTAAAAACAGAAATAGATTTGCTGTTTTGTCAGCTTTCATCACTCCTGACTGGTTAGTCCTCGCCTGGCCAAATTCAGCCCTTGGGTACGCGGTATGGATTCTTCCAAATGAGGAGATTGCTCACTGATTCGTAGCTGCTGTGAGCTACACTGACCTGTTTCCTGCTATATGTGATGTTTAAGCTGGAGACTAAAGCATCTTATTGCACAGTAATACAGACAGAAAGAATTGTAAGAAAAATTCTATTATCAGATAAATATTTTTAGTAATGAGAGAGCAGGCTATAGTCATGCTAGATGCTTAATCTGAATGCCAACTACTCCTCAGATCACACTACATTTATAACATTTTCCATTTCCAAACAATGAGCAATCAAACATTAGCTAATTAAAATGCCTTCAGTAGCAAAAGAAAATATAAAAATACATGAAATTATCAAATAAAAAAACAAGTGACTAATTTGTCAGCTTCACCATCGCTTTACAAGTAGCAGCAGCCAAGTTATCCCTACACTGCATATCAATCAATTTTACTTTTTACAGCTGATAAGATATTCTCTAATTAAATTATGTTTTAATTGCCTTTGACTTTTAATGCAAGGAAAATGGCAATATGCTTTCCATTAAAATACTCCCTACTCATTTCTGTATACGGTGATTGTCATTATGCAGTTAACAGTTGTTCCGCAGTAGCAAGACTCCACATTTTCTCCTTAAACAAGGATCCTGAAATAAATGCCGGGTTATTTTCTATCTCCTAATATAATTCTTTTAATTGTTGGCAATATTGAGTAATGCCCACTTATACTCTGTTGTCATTCTCAGAGTTACTCAAATAGCATCTTTAGAAACATTTGATTCCATGTGTGACTGCGTTTACAATTAGAATGCCAGTCCTGGAAAACACAATCTCCCTATTTTTCACACTGAGTTACTTACTAATTACCTTTCAAAATATTTGTTTTTTATAAGACTACCATGAAGCCCATAGATGGAAGTTGTATTCCTGCTTTATGACATGAGAATTAAATTTAATTACAGTACAAAAATGTGTGTCAGCACGAATGTGCCGGAATTTGGACTGTAGATCTAATTCAGCTGCTCAGCACCGGTATGGTTGTCCTGCATACGATGGCAAGCACCCATGGGCTGTGCTGATAAACAGACCAGATCCAAGGTGTAAAATTTAAAGAGGACTCTTCTCCAAGTATCTCTTCTGCATCTGCAAAGCAAAGGGTGGGAAGGAAGCAGGCAATTTCTTGGTAGTTCCTATCTTCAATTCGGAAAATCCAGGAGCGTTTTGGGGGCTGGTATTTTGGACGATTTAAACCATACTTCATCTTCATTCAGCTCAGAGGTAAAGAAAGGTAAGCAAGCCATAAAGAGACGCTGCTGCAAGATAGGAGAGCAAAACTAGAAAAACAACAACAACAAAAGAGACAACTTTTTTCTCTGGGCTTTGAGATAACCAGACTGGAGGAAAAATCGAAGTGCAGCCAGACTGCATTTAGTTTACGGTCTGACCCAGAAGTTAATTTCTACACCAGCTGCAAAGAAAACATCACCGCAAGGTTGTACACGAAGGCTTCTCTCACACTGTCACACAACTACTCAACATTTACCATTCACTCGTTGCTATATGGACCTAATACTATGGCCCTTGCGCCTGGTTTACAAATAAAGAAGGGCTGCAGCTGTACTTTCCAGCCATCCCTTCAATGAACAGATAATGATATAGCCAATGCTGAGATATTTGATGTGAGTAGTGGACATTTTAGTCCCTGCACGTGTCCTTAATCTCCCTAGGATCCACAGGAAGAAAATTATTTGATATGAGAACCTTTGATATTACAAGTTGTATTTAACATTTCAAGGCTCATTTGAATCAGCTCAGCTCACTGAACTGCTAAAGCATACAGGACAACATATCCTGTAGAGAGGAAAAACCTATAGATGTGTTTTGTAGCCTAAAGGTATATTACAAAAATTCACAAAAAAAAAATGAGCTGCTGCAGATAAGGCCCAAAATTTTATTGGTGTCATTCATTTCAGAAGTCATCTGACAGCCGAGGCCTGGTGCCTTACAGAACAGAAGGGCAGATGGATCAGGAGCAAAAATACCACTGAGACTTCTGTGACGCACTGGGGAATTTCTTAAGACAGAAATTCCTGTAGTGCATGAATCAACCAAATTTCGTATTGATCCAAAACCTACTGTATCATGATTCCTTTTTCCCTGTTGCAATCCATTAAGATACTAGAAAATCCGAGTTTTCAGTAGAGATGTGCAGGCAGTAACATCTACCTACTGTGCCTTGGCAATGTACTAATGGCTATTGCAAAACACTGTAAGCATTCAGCCAGGTTTCTGCCTACAGCAGAAATAAATGAATAAATACGCTTTTACCCAATTGTTCTACCCATGTAAACACATTGTTTTGTAACCCCAGTATAAAATAGAAAAAACCAAATCATTTCAGGGGTTATGTGTTTTGTGCTACGTTGAAGATGGAATCCTAAGCAGAAGGTTTTATGCCTTTAGAAGAGTGTATCTTTGTACGCCACAAAGTGCTTGGCTTCCAAGTATAGCACTACAAAAAGAGCGCTTTCTGCAGATCTGCCTTTTTAACCAAGTATGTGTGCTGATAATGTTGAACCCATCCGGAGGCTTTACTTAGGTGACGTTCTCAGTGGCCCGGTGGGACCGATGTGGCTGGGGGGTGTTTCTGTTAACAGGCCGGAAGGATTACACTTGCATTTAATTTCTAAGACCAGAACAGTTTTTGACAAGACACTTTTATTCCTATTGGTGGCATGAAGTTACTGCAAAGAAAAGGCATGATATAATGGGCATGTTTTCTTCTCGCGGTGTTTTTTTAAGAGATGACGCGACTCAACGGTCAAAGAATCAAAAAGGCAGAAAATTCAATGAAAAAAAGGATATATTTTTAGAGGAAATCAAACCACCTGATATCAAGGCCTGTATTGGTAGAAAGAATAATGATATACAACTAGAGTAGTACCTCCTAGGAAGCACAAAAGGACACAGTGAGACTTCGCCCAGTTACTGAAGGGGAAGGTCTAGTGTAGGATCTCAAAAGTGAGTAAAATTCTCTGTGATAATTCAAATTGATTGTGGGGCATGTCCTAGATTTATAATAATTACGTTAAAAGTATTGTGATTAAAAAAAAACCCTAGCTTTTTCAATATATATAGATACAGTGGGAATTAACACACACCTTACAAGATCTTTCACAAGTGCAGTTAATGTGCATGTTTTTAAATTTTTTTTTATTTTTTTTTTTTTATACTAGGCAATACTCAAAATCCAGAGGAAGAGGTTGCAATCTGCAGGAATCTGGTAGGTCAAATTTTAAAATTATATAAACTCTAGTATAATTAGGCTGACAAAAAAGATATAAGTGGTAAGGTAATGAAACTTGCATTTACTGGGTATTCAGAGAATATGCAAAATCAGTTAAATTTACATACTGAGGGGGAGAAAATGTGGTTTAGCAGAGGCAATTAACATGAGAAAGTAAGACAGATGCTGTGCAAATAATTCATAATGAATAATTTCTTTGCTCCATTTTGTGTTTGCAAGTTTTCCAAACAAACTAGTTTTTCTGATGTATATGTTCAAACTGTTTGCTGAATAATATCTACACATAATTTTTTGTCTGTAATTCATTCATAAGCAGAGCTTTTTGAATATTCAAGCTTTTTTTGAATGGGTATGTAGGTCGTACAACACATTTCCCTTTCCCAATTGGAGAAACATAACTTATAGGTTCTGCTATGAATAATCACAATATTTAACAATATTTGCTTCATTATTTTACCAAACATTCCTGCTAGTAAACTCATTTGTTAAAATAATCATGGAAAAAAGGAGATGCAAACAAAAGCAAATAAATTAGTCTGGCATCCCCTCTTTTGTTTCTCATTTGAGAAAAATAATTGGTACTGTCCATAATTCTGTTTGTCTTTAATTAAAATATATGAGGAAGCTGAAAATAGAAAATCATAGTCTTAAAGATAGGCAGGTTTCATATGGCTGTAGGGCAGAGTTATAGTTAAATGCACAGAGTTCCGTGCCCAAATGGGAGCGCTCTAATTTACTCCGTCTATTCCCATTACCTGGTTTTCTACCAGTTGTGCAGCTCCACCAGATGCCAACCCGGCATTTCTAACTACACTCTGCTCTTTGAGCTCCCTTTCCGAGGAGCCGATGCGATGGGCAGCTCACGCCTCCGCTATGTTACAGCTGAATTTCCATCCCTTCTGTAGCCAAACGTGATGTCAGCTTCTGCTGTATAGCATAAAGGCGAGACTTACATGTAGGAAGATAATGAAGATAAATATACTATGTGTTGGCAGTCAAGGTGATTAATTGTGAGAGACAAGTTTAATTATGCCAGTAGTAATAATAGGTGCCATGGACAGACACCAAGGTTTTTATGGCCCATTGTTAGAAATTTGTTGAAGGTTGAACATGAACGCATTCACGAATTAGTACAAATTGTGTCTTCTTACACAACAGGCATATATTCTTAATTGTATTTACAGTCATATTTATTTGAACGCTGGAAAAGTCAGTTTTTACTCTTTCTGTAAGTGAAGCAGGTCAGTAGACCTGAGAGACGGCAGCATGCTTATGATAAATTGTGTACGATGAACCAACGATGAGTGAATTCCATTTGCAGAATCTTATTAGCAATGTAAAAAGTGTATTTGATTTTATATATTTATTTTGTACGTGGTTTTAGATGTAATACATTTGTATTGCAGACTTTCTACTTAAGTTTACTATTTCAATAGTGGTAATTAAAAACAAAGTAATCTTGGTATTAGTAAGCTAAGTTTCACGTTCCTAAGGAAACAGTGGGAGAATTTTAAGTTCTCTTATTGAGGTACCTTTGTATCCTATTTATACACTGGCATCGAGAATCTGACAGTCTCAGCTTATGCCTTTTTTTCCTGAGATCAGAAATTAGCCTGGGAATAGCTTACGACATGAGCAATACAAAGGATCCCCCAAAACTTTCGAACACCAACAGGACAGGAGAATGCAGAGAAGATATAAATACGTCAATTCTGCAAACATGTTATCAGGGTGAAAGTTCTGCTCTTCCCATATTTTACACCTAATAATGTGAGAACACCGAGACAATTATTTTAAATAACTGAAGTATACCTATATGTCTTTGGGAGAGAATGGAAATAATGGAATAACTTGCTTAGTACGTCCTGGTGTATTAGTGTGTTAACGAGCAATTACAAGTTCCTTTGGGTATAAAGAAATGATGTCTTTAATGAGCATGGCAAACTAAATGATTGAAAATACAGAAAAATAACAGTGAAGTGACATTAAAAGTAGAAGGAAATTGTACTTCACTAATTTGGCAGATCTTATATAGCAAACATGACATCATTTTTTAAAATGAGATCTATAAATTAAAGAAAGAAAACAACAGAGAAGAAAACATGCATTAAACTAATCTAGTTGAGTATAGATTCTCATTGTTCCTTGGGTTACTTGCCTTCTCTTCGCTTACCTTTTCCAGCACTTGAAATTTCAACTTCATAAAACATCTAGATATAGTGAACCTTACAATCGTTATGTTTTATTGTCTTCTTTCCTGTTTATCTACAATTTAAAAGAACATCTTTTGGAATCTAGGTATTTTGTTAGGGATTGCTGTAGTACATTATTTTTTGTCATCTTAAACCAGACATTCGAGATTATACATCCCTGCAAACATAACTCCTCTGGCTGCCTTCATTTCTTTTTGCACTGCAGGAGTTCTTACTGGTAGGAGTGCTAAATGAACATGTTCCTTTGCATTATACATGTTTACAGCAAATAAACCGTGTATACCATATCGCTTTGTAAATCTATTGCCCAGCGCTGTTATAGCCGAAACATTAAATATTTGGCTTCTCATGGGCTGCTCACTGTGGTTTAACACAACAGATAATGAAAGGAGTTCAGGCATGAAAACTTCCTCTTTATCTCGCACCTCTCGTCACACAAAGTAACTGGTAACAGCTAAGTTCATCATCCTTCTTTCGTACAACACGCAGGAAATCAGGCACTTGAACCACGACCTTCACAGAGAAAGGTCTGTGTCACCTGGGTTAGTCAGTACCAAAACCGGGGCCCTGATCCCAAAAGGAGCGGTTGGATTCCGTCAGAAGATAAATAAAGCAAGGGAATAATTGTGTGTGCTTGTGTGGAACTTCACAAAAATATTTTGCATTAAAGAAAAGAGGGTAGAAGGCGGCACAGAGCATAAAAATTACTCATGAATAATGGGGCTAAAGTAACGTTAAGCAAATGAAAAATGGAATTGTTTAAGTAATATCTTGCTTAAAATAAACATCAGTTACATAGCCTCTATTATTTCATTATTTTATTAAAAATGCTGTGCAGTAACACAGAATTTATGCTATCTGTTGGAAAAAAAGTTATTGCAATCCTGAGAATTCTATGTTGGTTTATTAGTATTTAATATTTCTCATTGTCTTGGTAATTCTTGCAGACTAAGAAAATGAAAAAAATAGTGTTCTATTATATTTTCTAATGCCAAGTGAGCCTATGAAAGTTAAAAGCTTCACTGATATATCATGGTATTTTCAGGCAACAAATTCAGCTTTTCTCCTCCAATTCCTCCCCCCATCTCCCCAGAGCTCTTCTTTAAAAGGAACAAGTACCGGTGGTGACGTTTGCCCTGGCATTTTACGTAGGGATAGAAGTGTATCACTGAGAAGGTAAACTGTCACAAATTGCATGCCCTGTTCTGTACATTGTACACTTGTATTTTCACTTTTTGCTTTTGGTTCTCATCATTCTTTGCATTTTTACGTGCACCTCCCAGTAGATGATTTGTCTGCACCTTTTTACACACTTACTGCTGCAGCAGACTGCTAACTTAATATCGCTGTTGGCAGACCCTAAATCTTGTACTGACTGAATTAATTTCAGTATTATACAAAACACCTTGCTAGTTTCTTTTGCTCTTCTCTTCTCTTTATGTATTGTTCCAGATACATTATTCTACCACTTCTTGTGGCTACAACTATTTGACTGGCCTTTTACCTAGACTAGCTACTAGAACTGTTTCTGTGTGTTGCCATTTACCTAAACGGAGTTTCATTTACTCTTGTGCAGAGTATGTATCTGTGGGGTACCTCATCCACACCAATGCCACTTCATGCAGAGCTGAGAAAAAATACCTCTGAAAAATAAATGTGGATTTTTATCCTTAGTTCACTTTGTCAGTGAACGCATTGTTACTAACCAATGCTCCCTCACTGACATGGTTTTTATCATAATCACCTTGTGGTATTTTCTCCCAGACCAAAACCTGCAAAGGCATTTCTATATACAAACAACTACATCAAGCATATACTTTTTCTTCAATGTAATGGTTACAACCTCTCAGTAATTACTGCAGGCAGACAAGTGAAACTGTTCACCCTCTGTGGTGTCAGAGTCATTAAAATGACTAAGAGAATTAACATTGTAGTAGCTTACAGTTACTCTCTATAGCAGTCAGTAGCTTGCAAAACCAAGCTAAGGACTAGTTACCAATTGTGTGGTCCATTCATCTTGCAACAGTAATGAGAATACAGACTTCACTACTCAGGAACTGGAATCTAGATTGTATATTAGAAACCAGTGTGACTCCAGAAAGTGGCCGGGCCAGAAGAAGGTAAAAGCGACCAGGGTCCTGACTGACACGAGTGGGACCTGCCCTGATGTTCCTGCGTTTAGTGTAACAGTTGCATGAGCAGGTTGGGATTATCACGTTAAGTACTCTTGGCACAGTAGCAGTGGAAACGGTGCATCCCACCAGCTCTTCAGCAGTGGTACCCCATTTCAGTACCCGCAAGGTGTTGTTTCCTGAGAGCTGGACAGTTTGAACAGTGAGTTCTCCTCTTGGTCTGTCAGATGAGCAAAAGCTCACCATTTGCTTAGAGATGGCACTAGTCCACTCTAACAACGTCGGCAGCCATGTTCTTCAGCATTCCTCTGAAATACTTGTGGCCAGCGAAGATAATACAGGGGAGAAGGGTGTTTAGGTACCTAAGTCTGGAGTTTCATGTGTGTACAACACACTGCCGACGTGCACCGGGCCAGACCGGTGGTATTCTGCTGACTTGGGCATGGGCATAGGGGTTCCAGCAGGGACAGCCGTGCCTACCGAACGTGCTCATTTGCAGGCAGCAATTTCTCTAAAGAAAAATGATCCGTCTTTCAGTGTTCTGTGCCTACAAAAGACTGCACATTTTCTTTACTTTCCACGGAGCAGGTATTACCCACAAAGACTTTCCATCTTTTTTTTCTCTTCTTCTTCTTCCAGAACTGCAAACTTGTTGATGGCTTTGAATTGTTCAGAGCCGCTCAAGCATATAGCAAGTAGCTTTCCACCTGCTCGGTACTTCCATTTGAGCCATTTCAAAGACAGGCTATAATTCTTACAAGGTAGATGGGCTGGCTGGAGAAGGGAAGGGAAAAAAAAAAGGCTAAAGGGACTGGAAACTACCTGAAAATACTAGTACAGTTTCAACACCTTTCTCTTCTTTTTGTTTGACAAATTATGGACAGCTTCTGGCAATACTTAAGAGGTGACACAAAGTCCCTTATTTTAATGTCAAACATGCACTACATTTACTGAATTACCAAAGATGGTAATTCCAGTGTGTTAAAATTCTGTATTTTGCCGCTCCTCCTCTGTTGGTAGTTCACTGCACGATACTTGAATATTTTTTCCGTACCACTGTGTGGTTACTTCCTTAGAACAGATACTCCCATGTGTATTTTTTTTTTTTTAATTTTTCTATTTTTTTTTATAATTCAGACTACTATTTGGAGGATGTATTTCTTACTATGCAACTGCAGGCATAGTATTAAGAATGAAAACAGGACATCTAAATCAGGTACAACTCATGATATTCCAGTATATATAATAAATGTGGAAAATTGTACCTATTAATTAAAATAATCCTCTTTACAACGTGTTAAAGCATTTGAGAGGCATTGTTTGGCAAGATAAGCTCTGTCTTTATTCTGAAGAGCTGAGTCTCATGTTGTTACGGTGGATCATTGCACATCACGATTTATATCTTACAGAATTGCAAAAAAAAGTGCTTATCATCTGGTGTGACCTGTTGTGTAACACCAGCCAGTGAACTTCACGCAAATAACCGCTCCATGAGTCCCATAACTTACATTTGAGATGTATCATATCTTTCAGAAAGGTTTTTCAGTTCTATTTAAAGACTCCAAGCAACACAGAATTCACATTCCATAGGTAAAATGTTCCAGTCATTAATTAGCTGCAATATTAAAATTTCACCTTCATTGTACAGTGCATTTACATAGCATCAGCTTCCAGAAACTGTCTTTAATTGTGCCTGTTTTGATCAAGCTATAGCAACGTGTGTGGCGGAGCAGCTACATACTAATAGAGGAATGATATATAAGGACACATTGAAAAATCAGCAGTTCCAGGTTAGAAAATTCAAACACGTGCTTAGAAGGCAGGGGGACAAGCATCCAGCATTTATCTCCAGTAAACTGCAAATCTTTTTTGTTGTCTCTTTTTTCCTTTCCTTTCAAATCACACTGAAGGTCAATTTTTCAAAGCAGTGTGAGAAAGAGAACCATGGCCCTTCTGAAAGTGGACAAGATGTTCTCATGTCAGCAGGTTCTGCAAGTGACAAGGTGATCCTGAGAGACACTCTGAAGATGTTAGGGACCGGAGCTACGAAAGCGTGCAGGTTCTAGGCTGTGTATCACAGGCCTGCCTTTTAAGCATCTCCGGCATGGAGCAGTAACTAATACAGCCAACAAGAAACAGGACAGTGATAGGTCTGCAGTCCCAGTCCTCAGGCACTTTACTAAAATCTGAAGAAATAGGCTTATATTCGCTTGGGATTCACTGCTTGGAACTTGTTCTTGAAGGTAGGCACTTAGGTTCTTTCCTCCAAAGAAAAGAGAGCTAAAGGATTTAAAAAGTGCTAGAGTAGCAGCAGTCTGTGGTCACCATTTACTTACCAGTCTAGTAATTTAAAGAGTTCTAACCCAAGAAATCAAGTATTTGGTTTATTTTCTGCAGCCTCATGCACATTCAGTCTGGCGTCTCCCATTCCCAGGAGAATATCCGTACCACCAGATTAAAGGGATGGAAACAAACCTATCTGCATCACTGCATCTAAAAGAATCCAAGATCAATTTAAATAGAGAACAAGAGGAAGAGAGAGCATGGCTCCCTGTCTTCGGTTTAGGTGCCTCACTTCAGGGAGAAGACATGGCTATTCTTCTCAAACACACATTAATTGTCTCTCGGCTATTCTTATTTTTCTATAGTTATCATTAATCCTAAGTGTGGACACAAAGCCAGTATTCCCACACTGGTCATACTAATAATGCCTAGACATCTAACTCCTGTTTATTTTTGCTTTGATGGTCTCTCCGTTCCCCATCCGCTCACAGCTGACATCTTTACTAACCCAGAACAGTGGGAGCATATAGTCACTTATTCACCAGGGCAAAGTAATGCTGTTTACCGTAAAGTGCCTTCCAGAAAACAATCCCCCAACCTGAAATGCAACCCGCGTTCTTTTTCACCAGATACCTGACCTTGACTTCAACAGTCAAGTTGAGCAAATGAGGCCACCTGACAAAGGTGTCTAGGCTGGTCTATGCCATTAACCCGTATCCATCATAATTGACCACCAACAAATCTTTGTTGCGTGGCATTTAATCAGCCATTTATTTGTTCTCTCTCCAGTCACTGGTATATTAAGTAGCTTTGTAATATTCTGTATATCACTACTGGAAATACTCTGATGAGATGGAGATTTACAAATATCTTTAGATCGCATGGGGTAAATGTATTTTGGGCTTTGCTAATTTCTGTGTAATCACCATAAGCACCAAGTCACGTGCTTTATGGACCGCTATTACAGACGTTCCGTTACCTTTTTCACTGAAACTTGAGTCACATCAGAATGTAGTTTGACAAGATTTGTTTCCCATCTGCGTGTAATTCTCAGTCTTTCTTCCCGATAGGACAACTCATTACTTAACTGCAACACTCTTTTTAATACATCTCTAACATTCATTTTTGCAATCTATTTTCAAGCAGAGAGATTATTTCCAGTAAAATGACTATCACAGTACCTCTGTACAGAAGCCTCTCTGCAGAATCAAGATGTATATTACATTAAAATTTAGACCACGGCATTTGAGACAAGGACACATCTTGAAATCCGTGAAATGCCATAGAAAAAGATGAGGCCAGGGAGACGTTGTGGCTACGTGGATCTTCTTCACCCCTGTGAATAGATGCAGTCCTCAAGCTACAGCATTGCATGTAATTTACCAAGCTCTACTAGTATGCTCAGCTCTCCCCTCTTCTCAATTAACCTTGAAAAGCTGAGAGATACTTCCCTGCTGATTTCTGGATTGCCCCTTAAAACTCCTGCTCTTTGTTGACAGTTACAAAACTACAGTTGCAGTTGGAAAATTAACTCTGCTGCAGTTTCTCTCTAATCAGACATTTACAGTATGCTTTGCCCTGCTACAGGTAATCCAGTGTGCTGTAGTTCATTTCTCCACACAGATGTTCTGTTCTGTGGAATACCGACATGAAGACTGTTATGCTTTAGCAGCGCTGTTAGCCCTGCCGCTGTGCATCACCCGTGTGCAGGGCTCCTTTGCACTGCTGTTCTGTGCATCCTGGCTAATTCCAGCTGCCACCCTCCTCCTGGCCTGGACAAGAATCCGTACAAAGTTTTATAGGTCGACATCAGCTTGCGTCTAGCAGCTCGCCACTCTTGTTTTCTGATGTACTTTGGTTTTGGGGCCACGGTGCCCTCACAGAGGGGTAGCAAGGGGGGGAGGGGAAAACTTAAGGTTAAGTAATAGTCAACATTTAATTGCGCGTTACAGAAAAGGTATGTATTCTGCACGGTATTTGGGAGTACCACCACACAGAGCACGATGTCTGAGGCTGTCATGGCCAGCTCACTGAGAAGGGGAAGACTACGGCTGAAGTAATCCCTTTCTCAAGAAGCGCAGAACACTTTGTTGAAACGTGTCTAACTTATGGCGAAAGATGGACGCGATATGTAACAGCTGTTTCCCGTGATAAGCTCATGATGATGATGTTGTTGCCGCCTCTCCCCGCGCTGCCCGGCCGCTCCCCGCGCGGGTCCCGCAGCCCGAGGAGGTGGCGCGGGGCGGGGGGGGGCCGAGGGGGCCGCCC